>OOFC01016516.1:0-29433 GCA_900323345.1 Pseudochromis fuscus
AAATCAAATGAAATACACTTTACAACTGGGGAGAGACATGCACTATTAGACATTTTACAGTTTGTATTACGGTACATGATGTTGAAACTATAGTTAATGTATGAATAACCTAATATTCAGTCATATAGACATAGATCTGTTTTACAAAACTGGCCTAATGGTCTTAAAATTGGATTTTGATGGGGCAGGACAAACTCTGATTGGACCTCAGCTTGGCCAAACACAACTATGGTGCACATAACTTGTATTTCTAATGTGATATGATTAATATAATAAGACTTTTTCTAAAATTTTAATGATCAATGCTGAAGGAAAAAAGAATAAAGTACAAATGAGTGGCCACAAATTTAAAGATCCCCGTTTTTCCCCATAGAAAAACTGTTCCTAGTTTAACCATATCTGTTTATCATTTAAAGTGAACAGACCAGAAACCGTCCTAAAAAAAATCTTTTTATATTTACGCAGCGCACTATCAACAACAGATAGCTGGTAAAATCCAATGACCCCATGTGAGAAAGGTGATTTATAACCCTGTGGTTATTAGTAGGGGTGTCAAAGGAAAATGTGGATATTTATCACTCCAACAGCAAACAGTATCTTCTTTCTCCTGCCTCAGGATATAAAACTCTACTTCGCAGTATAAACCTGTTGATTCACAGCTCCGTCCCTCTGCTCTCAGCCCTGCGACCACAATTACGCATGCCAGTAATGAAAATATTATTATCTTCATATCTATCTAGACCGTGAGTTTGCCAACAGTGGAGTTACCTGATCCAGCCCATGTCTGCTTCAACCACAGGCGGCTGTGAATGTGACTGAGCTGGAAGAGGTGGTGGACTGGGGTCTTCTGATACTATAAAGAAGCTTTTGTTTTAAAGAGGCAGCCGCCCAGAAGGCTGCTCTAATCTGAATCCCTGTATTTTTTTTTTATATCTTAATTTATATGCCAGAAGGAGAGGCGAGGAGAGGTGAGGGAAGGTTTAACAGGCAGTGATGTCAGCTCCTGGTGAAACACAAGACAGATCAATAAGATCAGCGGAGCTGCAAATGTCACGTCTACCTGTTGGAGTTACATCACAGTCTACGCACTGTTTGTTCCAACATGATGCTTCCTCAAGAAACCTTCAAAGTGGATCTGGAAGAACGGACGCAGTGAATCACAGCGTGTCCATAAAAAGGCCTCTGCTCTCACACTTTTTTTTTTTACTTTAAATATTTAACTCAGTCTATCTATAGTCCTCGTTGTGCGGGCTCAAACCTCCAAAGTGAAACATTTAATAACACAGCCAAATAAGAACAATCAACAACAGTGTGGTTTTAATGAGGTGAAAAGAAAACACAATTAAAAATGCATTATTTATCGTTTAATTACATGTAAGATAATTAAAATAGGAATGTAATTTTTTTTAGTTGCAACATTAACAAAATCGAAGACAAGAAGTTCAGCAAATGAGCAGTTTAAGTATCATTTAACATCGGATTTTTAGCAACACTGTAAACTCATATTTCAAAGATTTAGACTTTAGATTGAATAATGATTTAATTCATTTGCTTTATAAATTAAACGTTTCCTCTCATATCTCATATAAAGCCTACCCGCTTCTATCTGAGCTATTCCACAACTTCAACAATATGGTTAACATTTGGTTTTTAAATGTGTTGGTTAACATGCTGGCTAAAATAAATCACAGTTGACAGATGGATAATTTGTTTCATTGATTTTTTTGAAATGTCATATTTTTTGGCATTTGCATTAAAATGATTTCAGGCTCAAAACTTGAGGCCTAACATGATGACATGCGCGCAGAGATTACTTCACTTTCCGATACTGATAAGTGCATATGTGGAAAATAATGAGAAAAGTTAATATAAGAAGGCTGTTTCTAAAAGAGAAATAGGCTATAGTTTCAGCTATTAGATGCATACTAAATGGCCATTACTTACATTTTTAAAAATGATCATTTGACCCTGTTCCTGCTACACTGATTGTGTTTTAAAATAAATAGCCTATGTGGAAATTTTGCACCCTTCTGAAAATGCATGTGAGAAAAAGTATTGCTTAGATTTCTATGTAGGAGAGACACGTGTAGTTTATGCTTCTGCTGTTTTGGTTATTTTTAAACAAACTGCGCAACAAGCGATTTGGTTAATTGACACAAATCTCGGAACAATGCACATTTAATTTCTTCCTCTCTAAGGGAAAGATATTAATGGCAATATTATTTAGTACCTTTCACTAACCAAGTTTCAATTTGTAGATAAACAGGGTAATTTGACCTTAGATTTTCTGCAATCATTCATCTAAATTCTACAGCACTTTATATCGGGTATGTAACTGTTAATCTATTTTTCTATATTCCAAGACAAAGGAGGGCTTGAACTGATCTGAGAGCAATAATTTGGAAAGTCACTACAGCATCCCCCGATGTCCGAGTGACCGGTCTTGGATAAAAACTGTCCCGGAGACGTCTTGGAGGTGGCGCACTCCTCTTGGCACGGACTAAACGTGGAAGCACATGGTATTTGATGAGAGTAAAAGTAGCTCGCTTGTCCGGAGATCATGTTAAAAGAGCATGGATCCGACAGCGGCAGCGTGCATGTGGGGATGGATGTGGAGAAGGCAGTGCAGGCGGTGCCAATCTGATGGCGACGGGATTGCGCGCAACTGACTCCAATGTAAGCCATCTCCTGGTGCGTCTGCACGAACCGGTCAGCGTCTGCAGCAGTCGCACTCAGTCGGGCGCGCTGTGAAACAACCGACGTGCCGTGGTTGGAGAAGCGGGGGTGCGCACTCAGATAAGTCCCCGCGCCGAGGTGGGTGCGCACTGGTGTTTGGAGAGGTAGAAACGGCGGCACCGGCCAGTAAAACGAACTTGCTGCGGCCAAGGTAACACTGGTTGCAGTGCCGGAGGATATCAGACGACCTCCTCCCCTTTTCAGACCAAGTTTGGCCCTGGAGCCAGCTGCGGCTCTGCGCCGGAGTTTCCCTGATGTGCCACCTATGAAGACGTCCTCGCTGCAGGGGTCCAGCATCCAGTAGTTGCCTTTACCTGGGTCATCATAGTGGCGCGGAACTTTGACAAAACACTTGTTCAAACTCAGGTTGTGCCTGATTGAATTTTGCCACCCTTGTCTGTTCTGTCGGTAGTATGGAAAGTTATCCATGATGAACTCATAGATGCCGTTGAGTGTGAGACGTCGTTCCGGGCTTTGGCGGATGGCCATCATGATGAGCGCATTGTAGCTGAATGGAGGTTTCTCAGGTTTAACGGTTTCTTCTGCACCTCCGCTTTTCTTTGATTCACCCTTATTTCCTTCTCGCTTTCCATTTACAGTCACCGACTTGGTTTCTACTGTAGTGCACTGCTTCGAGTTTTCGCAGTTCTTCTCATTGTCAAAGTTCCCCTCTGGATGGGATTTCTCAGTGTGAGAGGAGCGCAGTTTCTGGGACGCAGAAGGAGATTCCTGGTCACCCATCACTCCTTCTCGTCTCCACAACAGGCTGCTGATGCTGAACGAAGACTTGTGGAAGAGTCGGTTCGAAGTTTTCACATCTTCCATCTCCATCTCAAAGTGTTAAAGTCACTCCTACAAATCTTCAAGCTGTCCGGTGATCGCAGGAGAGCGCGTCACTGAACCCACAGAGCAAAGATGCGCTGATGCAAAGTGGTGAGGAGCCAAGGACGCACTGGCCAGACAGCGTCACAACAAATGCGCATGATCACAGCAGCCCAGGACTCGTTACCTGCAAGAAGTACCTAATGCATTACTCTGTTACGGATCTAAAAGTCTGATATTTGGGGCGTATCTTGGGCATGTTCCATTGTTTTGGGGGAACTGCATCCATTTTTGAAAGTAAAGTAGCATAACTAATTTCCTCCATGAAAATCAATCCTAAACAACACTTACGGAGTGTTTAAATAACTCGAGGATATTTATCAATTAATCCAAAGTCAACCTAAAAACAATTCGAAAATCAGAGAATATGTTGTTACAGCAAACACACGTGCTCCACAGCCGTGCCAAAAGACGTTTGAACCCGCGATGAAATGGGTGTGCTGTCAATCTGTGTGACTGATCAGTGAACTCTCGGGTGCAATTATAACACTTCCGTGATTCATGAAACTCGACCCTCTCACACGCGCCTTGCCCTCTGGGCTGTCTTCATCTTTTCCTCTTTTTTTTCTCTTAATCGACATTATAACTTTGGCAAAACGCCGATCAAAAGAAAGAAGTAATCTTAAGGATCTTGTGCATAAGAGGGCATAATAAACGCGGAGTAAAACGCAGTAAAGAGGAACATGATTTCACTTAGAAACTTGTAATTTCATGATTTAATACCCAGTATTTAGGTCCAACATTTTCTCACAGGGAGCTCCTGTGCCACATTGCTTTGCTATGAACTGGTCAAAATTTTATTTGTTTGGAAGTTACTCAACCCCTGGGTTGTATCAAAACTAGTTATAGGCTATATACAAATAAAATCTGCAAGATCTGCAGATAAATACAATTTCCTATCTCTATTCTAAATTAAAGAAGAAAACAGTGTGTGCAGTATATATAATAGTCTATTGCTTTTTTTGTAGATGGAATTGATCCATAAAAGATGTGTTTGTTTCTGTAGAATCAAGAAAGGGTTTTTTATCGGATGGAAAAAACAATTTTTTAGTGTCTCAACAACTCAACATTTTCTGTCAAACAAACTGTACATTCATCTGGAGGCGCTGAGTGATGGGGGCTCTCCTGTAGTGTTGAGCGTTGAATCAGGGACTTGTGTTATATTGTGTTCTAAGGTCAATACTCATGCTTTTTTGAATGATGACAAAATCAGAAGATCCAGAGTTAGATTTCCACACACACACACACACACACACACACACACACACCTGAAAAGAAAATTAGGGTTGTTGTATCTTTTCTAATACTATGTTGAAAAGTGAATACTGAACAATTACAGGATATGTTTACAGTTCCCTTCTATTGGAAAAATATAGATTGATTACATGTCTGAGCGCTCAGAAGAAAACATGCATCAGTGTGATATGAAATCTTCAGGCCTACACAAGTACAAGGTCACACTGGACACTGTTCGGCTGGATTTGACTGCAGGTTAGTAAACCACAGCTGTGTCGTAAACTCTTGTTCATTTTCATTTGTTGTTGTTATTCGAATTATTTCACACACTGGGAGTTTCACTGGTTGCATACCAGACATCAGACATGACGACCGGAACTACACACATAATCTGTTATATCTTTATACCATCTCTTAGTCAATTTGATATGAGCCTCCTTCCATAATCCCTGCGCTGCACAAGTGAGCACTTGTTGGGAATGTTTCTGGCACTGCAGAAAGCAAGCATTGTTGTCTCAACACTTGTAATCCCCCTTGGATCTTTTCCTCTGTTCAGTATTTGATTCCATGTCTTGTGTTGTTTATGAGGATTTTGCCATGGCACCCTGAAGACATTTGCTTTGAGAACACAGCTCTGGAAAAGACATTTTTCTATTTGATCATTATTAGAATCAATCCTACGGTGTTTCCAGATGGTGCTACTCTGTTGCTCACCCTGTCCTCTGTGGGAGAGAGCATATTAAAAAAAATGGAATCAAACAATCATAAAATTTCTGTTAACAGGTATTTATTTCCAAACAGCTTGGAACACAATATCAAACCAAGTTACATTCATGAAACTGTTTCCTTTACACCACTAATACCAATATCATTTTAATTACATAGAATATATTACATTCCAACATTGCTCTAAATGACTACAAAGTCAGATAAGAAATTGAAAGAATGTATTCAAATAATATTGTAAAAGCCCCTTTAAAAAAACAGATGAATTTAAGCTAGATGATCTCAGTTTGTGAACCCAGAATTTTGCTCCTCTGAAGCAAGAACCCATTGTTCTCATCCCATGTGATGGCTCCCTCTGCTGTAAAACGAAACAACTGACAGGCTGTAAAAACTGTGACACCACAAACTTTCCTTTAATCAATGAGAGCTCCATGTTAAAAATATGAAAACAGTGTTTGATCGATCAAGTTTCTTCCCATTACCCTGTTTATCCCATATCTGATTTTAGGAAGAGAAATCTGATGAAGATATTTGTGCAACTGAAGGCAGGGGTAGGGATAGAAATCTGCTGTGAGCTAGGGCTTCAGCTGTGGTAGTGCAGCTTGGAGATTTTCTCCTGGACATTCTGTTTTTCCTAGCTCCCCGTGTCCTACCACAACATACTTGCTGTCTAAGAAGCCCTCAGCAACTCCAACAGCTAGCAGCTTTTTGACTGAGGATATTGCCTCTTCGCTTGGCTTTTCGTCTGAAATCAAAAGGAAAACAATTGACATTATCATTACATGCAGGGAAATGCATCTCAAAGGTACTTAAACTATCAATTAAAGACAACAGCGTTTCACCCCACCCTGTTTTTATACTTTTTTCCCTGAGATGTATGATGTGTTCTTATTGTGGCCACAACAGAAAAGAGAGTGCTTACCCTCAAAATTTCCCATGAAGGCAATCCCCAGTGAGTCAGCGTTGTTTTCTTTGGCATGTGCTCCAATCACACTCCAGCCACGCCCTTCAAACAAAGTGCCATCATCTCCAACAAGAAAACTGGAAACATTTCGAGATAGTATGGTTGAGTATAACAGCATATGAATGGATACATCATTGCTCAAAAATGATCCTATTTGTCCTGACCATGAATTATTTAATTTTGACATTTTGAACTCTACAGGTTAAAGAGGTACTCACTTATAGCCGATGTCATCAAACTTTCTCTCCATCATATGCACTCTCTGAATGCTATGAATGCGCTTTATTTCCTCTTCCAGGCTCTTGCAGCTTGGGAGAGCAGTGTGATGTATAATAACTCTCTTGGGAGTGCCTTCCAGAAGCTTTCGTTGCTTAGGATCAGATGCTCCCCACTCCTGCCTTGCAACAATGTCCACTATAAAAAGGAATTAAAAAATGATCAAAAGCATATCTTATCATATAAACAGACTTATGTCATACTCGAAAAGCTAAACATTATTTATTCATTTTTTTTTAAACTTTTCTGTCCCCTAAGGAAAATAAAAACATAAAACATAGAAAACACATTCACACACGTTTGGCTACAACACTGAAATGTTAAGTACCCAAAAACCCTAGAGGGCAACTGAGGGTTGTGCCAGTTACTGCAGTGTAAAGCTGTTTGTTTTCATACCTTTTTGGTCCATAATTCCGCACACAGGTGTCGATGGGTGAGACGACTGATGAGCAGCAGACTGTGCCACACTTTTATCACAGGGCCTCTCCTAGAGGGTGTGGTTATGGGACATACACCTTATTGGTTCTTTGTTGGTGCATGTAACTGTATGCCAATCTGCTCGGTACACAAACTGTCGTCCAAATAGTCTTACTGGCAATGCAACTACTGGCCACCCTGGCAGGCACCTGAAACAGCTCTGATCAGACTGCTTCTGGAGGAGGAGCATGAACACAGTCCTGTCCTAAATAAGTTCATGTCATGGAGTGATGACTTCTACCTCCTTTAAAATACAATGAAGACAAATGAACTGATTGTTAATTTTAGTCCACACACAGTCCAACCATGGGCAAGGGAGAAGTTACTGACTCTGTATCCGAGCACAAGCATTTGGGTGTGGATGATAAATTAAAATGGGAAAGAAACACGGGTGGAGTGGTTAGCACTTGTGCCTCACAGCAAGAAGGTTAGGGGTTCGAATCTCGGCTCGGGCCTTTCTGTGTGGAATTTGCATGTTCCCCCGTGCATGCGTGGGTTTTCTCCGGGTACTCCGGCTTCCTCGCACAATCAAAAGACATGCTTGTTAGGTGAATTGATCAAACTAAAATGGACCATAGGTATGAGTGGGAGCGTGAGTGGTTGTTTGTCTCTGTGTTAGCCGACCCCTGTGACCCAAGCGTGGAATAAGCAGGTAAAGAAAATGGATGGATGGATGGAAAAGAAACACAGACCTCATCATAAAGAAGGGTCAATATTATAATATATATTTTCTTAAAAAAACTAGTGTCCTTTCAAGTTGACAAAACAATGCTGACATTTTTTTACAATGCTTTTGTGGAGAGTGCTCTGACTTTTTGTGTTATCTGCTGGTACGGGGCCATAACTGAGGCACAAAAACACTCACTCCGAAAAGTGATTGCACAATCCAAGGCACTCCTCTGAAGGCACTCCTTTATTAAATTCCGTATTTTTAGATCCCTGTGTTTAGCCGGTCTGAGCAAATGGATTTTAACTCTAATTAAATTAAAACATTTTCTAATCTGAATATGATGAGGTTAGATTAAGTGCCATAGTTTTTTGTGAGGCCTGCTTATTTTTCTGTTCCCTTTTGTGCACATTCATGATCGTCATGTCTGAAGAGTGTTGTCCTTGCATGTTTTCTAGTTTTGTTTGTTTTTACTCACTGCAAACAAAATTTCCTCACGAGGACAATAAATTACCTGACCCTACCTAATTGGAAGTGGTATAACATCTAAATGAATAAAGTAGTCTGACAACTGAAGAAAGCGGTTAAGTCTATTACTGTGGAAAATTACTGGAAGTATTAATGGAAGTTTCCCCTGGTGAAGGTTGTGAGAGATTAAGACTGCGTTATGCATGTTTACTTCGGATCTGCACCTCATGCGGTGCACAAGTTGCTACCTGTTTTCTATGCTTAATTATATCTATGATGAGTATTAACTATTTAAATACGGTATACTTCAATGAATCAAATAAAATACACTATATGTGGACATAAGTATGCAGGTTGAATCATGGATATGTCAGCTAATATGAACACTTTCAAAATTATTTGTTAAATTAAATAATGTTGAAATAAAGACTAAGGAAACATTTGAAAACATTTTTTAATCTAACAACAGATTTAAAAATAACAGCTATAAAAACATATGACATTATATTCACAATGTGGTGACAAATATGAATCACCATACAAAAATATGAGAGGTGAGCAGTGCTACCATTTCACTAAATCAACTGTACTCTTATGCATTCCTCCCACTCAGTTTTGTTACTGACTGGCATTAAAAAAACCACTCTGGCTGAGATGCAGCAAGGAATATGTTTTTGCAAACAGTCCCGCTGTAGATGAAAATGGTCGACCTCTCCATCATCACCAGCTTTTACTCTGTCCACCTGTGTCCACAGTGAGGGGCTGTGCAGACGTAGTATAGTCGCATAGCATCCTGTGTAGAACACAACACAACATATGAGATATTAAATTTTAGGTTTAATTATTTCGACTATTCAACTCAAACATAAGATGTCAGACACTACTGTTTATTTGCAAACAAATAAATTGCTTTCCAGATATTTTTCTCAAATCAGGCTGCAGCAGTGTAGCTGTTCTTAGATGGAAACCTATTTAATTTCACAGTTGTGCACAACATCACACTGTACTGTTAGTATTTCACATAACCTGCTGCTGATCACAAATTTTTGTAAAATAATTCTCAGACCAAAGGCCATGTATTCTGTATGTGTTATAACAGTAATCCTTACCTCAGCCTTCATACTGTGAGACTGGAAGAACACTGCCTCCTTGTGACCACATCTGAGAAGAAACATGATGCAATGTTAGAAATTACTACTACCGTCACAGCCAGTCACAACATCTTATTTCAAAATCCATTAAAATTCTAAAGAACTGTGATGTGTCACAAGTATATATTTACTGGCAGGTTTCCAATGCAACACCCCATGTAAAATTTACAATGCCAACTAACTGACCTCTAAATTAAAGGCCCCCTTTTAATGTGAAAGAGCTTTGAGGATTGTTGTTAATTATACAAAAGGGTTGATCCCACTGTGATTCCACAGTCATTCTTCAGCTCTATACTGCACATGTATTTTACATGCTTGTATCCTTTGGCAGATCTGTCCCCTGGAGATCAGATAATCTATTGTTTTTAATTAACAGAGCACGAGCAGGCCTGTTCCTAGATTTACAGCAAATAATTTGCTATTCGTCAATCCTGAAAAGGGGTGCTGTCTTGCCTT
This sequence comes from Pseudochromis fuscus, assembly GCA_900323345.1. NCBI lineage: Eukaryota > Metazoa > Chordata > Actinopteri > Pseudochromidae > Pseudochromis > Pseudochromis fuscus. The sequence continues at coordinate 10,040 of OOFC01016516.1, forward strand.
TTCACATTGTCTATACAGCAAAATGTCATGTCTGTAGTTTTTCCACCACAGAACTGGTAACACCCAAACAAACAAAACAAAAAAAAACAATTGGGTGTGTCACCAGAGAATGACTGAATTCAGCTGGAGAGGGTCAAACTTACTTTGGACAGGGGTGGTCCTCTGTTCGTGGCAGTGTTGGATCCTGAGATACATCCGCGATGATCTGTGTCAGTTCACTGGGGAAAAAAGATAGATGCAAAAAGGTTCTCAAGCGACTCATACATATGGCCTCTCATGTTCTCGCACTGTGTTGACTACAAAAGTGTTACCATCATAAGTGTCCCTCAATATTTGTAATCACTGTCATAAAAATCTGATTTCTGCAGTTTGGATGTGCACACTTAAAATTGTTAACTTATTTTCAGAGTTAATGCATTTAATTTGACGTGTCAAGTATCTTTTTGGTCACTATTAGTTAAATAGCAAGGTGACCACATAAAATCAGCATAAGTGCAATGAAAACACTAGAGTGGTATTAAGTGGGAGTTAACATCTCTATAGTTTATGTGGTACTCTGGGTACTTACTCAACCTCATGGGTGATCTTATTGACATAGATGCAGCTGTTGTCAGCCTCTTGTTGGTAGTCACAGTTCCTGCACTGCAGTTGAGATAAAGTTCAAAATAAATTACAAACAAGAAAACTGAGCATTCTGCAGCATTATACAAAAATGACAGCAGCTGCCTTCATGTCAGAGGAAACAATGAGACAAGACTTTATCCAGACCATGGTCATCTCTTACAGCAGAAGTGTCACCATCAGCAACCCTGGAGTGATTTTACCTATTTGTAATGAGTAATGCATAAACCCTTTGGATGGCTTGAAGAATCTTTACGGATTACAAAGATACCTTCAAAGTGAGTCTTCTGTACGACCTTCTGGGTTTTTCAGACACTTTCCTCACGTCTATCTGCTAGCTAGCAACTAAGGAGCACAAACTGAGGCTAAATCACATCCAGATACTTACAGCGTACAGGAGGATGCGGTTCTCTTTGTCTTCTTTAGGGTACAACATGTTATTACTGCAAAACAGAGTCAACGAATTTAAGGGTTTTTCAAGTGCTTTATTCAGACGTAGTTATATTTTTTAACATGCGAGCATGTTTTAGCTAGGTTAGCTTATCTAACTTCTCCAAAGCCACAGACTCACCATTCTTGACAAAACCGGATCCCAACAAATCCTGGCTCATATGCTCCAGTGTCTAAATCCATCTGAAATACTATTTGTTGAAGAAAAACGTGACAAATACAATAAACGTAAAACTCCGTCACTTTACACCGCCGCTAACCCTTACCGGTTTGAAAACAGATCATGTGCGCATGCGTGAGATATTAAGATTATGACCATTTCTGAGACAGCGCCCCCACGTGGTTGGAAGACAAATTATCTGTATCATAATGACATATCCTGCATAATGAGTCATGATGAAGAAGAAAGAAAAAGAAATCTTTATTTTGTCATTGAACATGCAGTACAGTACACACACACAAGATTTCATTTACACCCTACAACAGCCTCCTTTAAACAATTCACACAAAACGTGTAGAGAGGGCATAGGGTGATGGTGCTGCCATTAATCAGCGTGTCCCAAGTTGGAGGGGTTGTGCCTTGCTCAAGGGCACCCTGGCAGTGACCTGCAGGCAGAGTGGCACCTCTCCAGCCACCAGCCCATACTCCGTGGGTCAGTTTGGGCTGGGACCTGAACCAGCAACCGTCTGTCTCCCAACCCAAGTCCTGAGCCACTGAGCCACTGCAGCCTATTTATTACCATGATTACTATTGGCATGAAATTAAAACGAGACATTTCTTGATGTAAATGCAAAAGGTTTTAATTCAAATTAATTCTGTCAGAAAATAACACACTTTTCTCATGAGCCAACCATGGTGAAAATCCACAGAAAATTCTAAACAAAAGTTTACTGATGTCAACAGTTATAAGATTCATGTTCATAATGTCCTTGATGTAACATACAGAAAAACACCTCCATTAACTTTTTTAGAAAATACTTTGACATTGCTGTCATTAACCCAAACGAACCCCAACAAAGATAGTGTCATTATCTTCAGTTGCAAAGATGTCATTTCTGCAGGGGCCCCAGAGATTCACCCAGACCTCATCATTTTTAGACAGCTTGATCACACTGCTGATACTGGCCACTTGGCTACATTTATCAGGCAGAGAGGTGTGATACAGAGACACTACTTTCTCTCCATTCTTGAAAATGGCACACTGCCCTCGGCCATAGACAGATGCGTGCACGGTGAAGTGATAGACTCCTCCCATGGGGCAGGTGAAGATGCCTGTTTCAGGACTGTAGCCTCCTCTCTCGTTTACCAGCACAGTCCGAAAATTCAGGACTCCAGAGTGACGTGGGTAGCTGTCATCAATATTCAACTTAGCTGTGAAAGCTACAATGCCTAAAATGGGCGACATCATAACAATTACAGCAAGTAAGGTACGGTATCTTGTAATAGTGATGATAAGCAACAATACTCAAACTTTCTGAGTTCTCACAATCAATTCTTTGTGGGGCAATATGTTATTTCCTGCCTTGAGAAAATTTTGGGGGATCATTGTAATTCATTTTCTTATAAATATCTAATGGTGCACAATACTTTAAACATCTCCCTTCCACGGATTTTTGTTTCCTGACAAGATGTAAAAGATTTGAAATAAAGTAGGAGCCACAGAAGTGTTAAAGCACCCAGTAGGGAGGGAGTGGCCCTGCCTATCTAGGGGCCTGTCTACATAAAACAAAAATAAATAATACAATGCAGTTTGTTGACTCTTTCTTATTGAAAAAGATGTCTATGAAATGTTGGGAAACAATGCTATGGCTCAGCATAATGACATTTGTTTTTTACCTGATGGAGAACTGCTGTCTCCACGCCCAGGGACCTCAGCCATGACTACAGCCTCTGATGTTGTGGTGCAGCTCTGTTAAACAGACAAAACAACTGTAAAATTTCAATGGTTTGAATTAGTGGTGTAATCAGATGGTGATACGTATATTTCCCTCCTTCCAGCTGAATTTCTGTCTTTCTTTAATCAGTGCAGAACAAGTTCATACTCACACTCCACAGCAAACAAACCAATCGAACATGGGAGCTTCTTACCTGATGATGTTTTTCTGTAGAATGCTGAAAATGTGAGAAAGCCAAGCAGAGACACAGGCTGAAGTGGTTCATCTGGTTTCCATGTACAAGCTGTTCAGCTGTGTTTTCATGTCCAAAACACTTAACTACAATTAAGAGATTTTACTTTTCATAATAGTAGAATACTGAAAAAATCTTGTGTGTATAAGACTGGATGAAATCTGTATTCAACTTCATGAACACCACTTTTATTGAAGGTGATTTTTTTTAATCTAATACATGAGTAAACACGATTTATTACATGATAGTTGACTTGATTCTATCAGACAATGAAACACATTTCAGAGGCTTAATGCATTCAAAATAATATATGTTTACATGTTACTAATGAAACTCACCTTTCACCCAGAAAAAAAAGAAAACATGAGTTAAATTTGGTGATGATGTTTATGAAGATGATGATGACAATGCTTTGATTTTCGTTTTGGTTTTGAGGCAAAATGTCTTGGATCTTAGATCCTAAGATAGAGACATGCTTATTCTACCAGTTTATTAATTAGTTTATTAAACTAGATTAATTTCGGATTTTATTATCCACACCACAAGCATACTGTTCCTAAATATATTTTGAAATAAAAGATGGTCTGTTGACCGCCAAACAGACAGACACGCAGACAGATGGATGGACATACAGATGGACTGACAGACAGACGGGTGGACTTTATTAATTCTAAGTTGTGAAATTCCTTTATTACATCAGCAGATTAAAGTATTACAAAAAGGAAAAACACATATATCTAGAATGTCTGCAGAAAAATTATAGATTATACACTGTAAAGAATATGCAATAATACAGTAGCAATATCCAAGTAGGATACTAAATACTAAGAAAATACTAAAACATACTGTACATGTATACAATGTATATATATTTGGTTATATATAGAGGCAAAGATTGTCAAAGAAATGTATGGCAGTAAGATGAATTCAGTAATAATAATATGTGTATACATTATCATACATATTACTTCAGCCTTTACCTGGTGTAGGACTGTATTTATATACCATGACTACTGAGGATGTCGTGACAAGCTTCTGTTTGAAACATCAGATGGTGACAATGTGTCACATATTGAGATAATTTCAGGTGATGAACACAATCCAATGAAGGATAAAAAAAATACCCATACTTTGTGAGTGTTGTGATTTTTATTGCCACTGAAAACTAGGTCAGCTCAACGTGCCTGACAACAGGTTTTTCTGGTTTGGATTGTGTTGTGTTGTTGCAACATGTTAAAAGTTATGCAAATAATACGAATTCTCAAAATAACTATGATGATCACAACTTTCACAGCTGTTAGTCATTGTGTTTTCAATGCAATTTAAGTGTTTGAGTGTAACAACACAAAAAATAATGATGTGGGTTTGACAATGAAGTATTTTAGCTTTTAGGAGGGAAGAATGAGGCTTCAGTTTTATCTCACAACTTAACAGAATGACCATGTCCGTGCATCTCACTGCATCTTATACTGTACGTATTTTCTTTTTAAATATATATTTTACTGTAAAGATTGCAATGGTCTCTCAAGTGACATAGGCAACAGTTCAGAAATTAGTTCAGCAAATGCTACATAATGCTAAGAATGACATTATGAAGTACTGTCCTGCTCATGCAGAACAGGTTGGTTTCATGATGAAGTTCTCGACTATGGACACCACAAATTGTTTGCTGAGTGGTCTCTTAGATTTTGACTCGTTGAGTATTCAGTTGAGTAAAGTTCTGCAGAAGAAGCATGCCCTTCATCTTGAACTGACTCCTTCCTACCTTGTTCCATATATAGCCTATTGACTTAGCCAACAGAGGGGATTACGTACACTGCTGTTAGCAGCGCTCTGTCTGTTTAGCAATAGTTGCTGCCTGTTATATATATATCCCCTCCCTAACCCTGAGCCCTTGATCCCTGGGCTAATTCCATGAATCGTCCAAATCTAAATCCACTGATGGAGCACACACACAGTTAGGAAGAGCAAAAGAGAGAGAAAGAGGGAGAGAGGGAGTAATGACGGACAAACAAACAGGATGAACACGGTCATCATTATAAAAAGTGCAAAACTTCTGAATGTGCATCTTGTAAGCAGTTGTGCTCCTCTTGAGTTGATTTAACATTCATCAACAGTGGGGTCATGTGCCATCTGTGGGCCCTTTACATGTTTTTTTTTTTTTTTTTTTTTTACAGATGCGCCAGCGACCCAGTGTGCCAACTCATCAGAGGGGACTGTCAAGCCCGGCTGACGTCACCCATCCAGCCTCTGTAATCGAAAGAGACGTTAATCCTGCTCCTCTCCAAAGCCTGGGAGCGGGGTGGGTTGGGACAGGGAGAAACACTGAGAGAGACATGAGAAAGGAAGTTGGATACAGAAAACTAGGGAGCGCATGCAGGCTTTGGACAAGTGAAGGGACTCAGCACTGACCTGGACAAGCGAGACAGACTGCTTACCTGACTGACAAAGGAAGACACCGACATCTGCTATCAACTCCTGGGATCCCTGAGGGTTTGGGACCCCGCCCCCTCCATCCAGGCTTCGCCCTGGAGGCCAAAAACCTGAGTGAGGGCTCTGCAGAGGGGGAATGCTGTGGGAGCTGCTCACCTCCTCCTGCACCCCCTCTTGTGTCACCTGTTGGCCTTCTCGCTTTTGAGGAGTCAAACTTCACCACTGTGGAGCTATGCCAAGATGGAGAAGACATCTGCCTGACTGCAAGTGAGGGGTAAGAGGCAGCTGAATGTTGTGTGTCATGTAACATTTAGAGTAGCAAAAAACCCTGACATTTTTCACAGGCTGAGTTCTCCTTAATGTTCACAACTTGCTTCTAAAATGATTACATCAAGGGGTTACCTATTAGAAAGGTGGGTGATGACTCTTTGCACAGATGAGTCATTAAGGTGAGATTATGCAAGGTTCAGCCAAGGATCTCCACAGAAGTAGAAAGATGATGCCTTACTGACATAATCAATCCCTTCAGTAGCTGTTTTGCTCTCTGAAGCAAGATTAGACATATGAGACACACAATCTCTTCTTCTTCTTCTTCTTTTTCTTCTACAAATGCAGTTTGTCCAGTTGTGATGGAAATGTAGATATTTAAATGTCCTTTCGTCTGAGAATTCTTACAAGCTGAGACTGAAACTTCATTCTTAACACTGGAAATAGTAATGGGCCAAAGCAATGCTCCTACATGGTAGCATGCGAGTTAGTATGCATCTATATCTCTACATGTATATTATAGAAAAAAGGGAAAACTAATACAGCAAGCATGAAATAAAGTGATTTACCAAGACCAACCTCATGTAGTCATGTGTGCAAATGCATTAACCTCTCTGTGGTTAAGCTTTTTTTCTTAAGTGACACAATATCTCAACCACATAACCTAACAACAAAACAAACAACAAACAAAACAAATAGTGTCAAACTAATTACACAGAAGAGTAAAAACCCCAAAACATATTACATTAAATATTAGGAAGTTCTTGGTTAAAGCTGTTACCAGATGTTAACTTTGCATCATGACTCAGTGTGAGGGTGTGAGGGTGTGAGGGTGTGACAATATGTGGATGACCACCCTCTGTAAAGGGATGTATAACAAAGAGAGAAAGAAAGGAGAAACAGATGAATAAAAGCTATCAAATATGAATCTGACCTGCTCAGGCATTATTGTGTGAGGAGTATATATTTTGACAGTTCAATGTACTGAAGGCCTTAAAGAGCAAACAGAGGGTGGTGCCCTCAGGCCACAGTTTAAACCATGCAGCAGTAAGTGTGAAACAGTCATCCTAAAACAGGAAGCCTTCAATAACTTTTGCAATATTACCAGAGAACTTCTTCAGTGTCATTTTATTTATTGCATAACAAGAATATTTTTTTTCCTATCCAATTGTGGCCTGTTTATCTTCCCCACTGTTTCTGACTAATGCATATACAAAGAAAATACGTAATGAGAAAGTTTCTGTGATAGAAACAGGAAAAGAAAGGTTTACCAAACTGTTTTAAGTGTGAATCCACACCTTGGTTTCACACATCAAGATTTGTTTATGATCATTTAGTCTGTGGTAAAGTTATAGATGCAGCGTGCTGTACAAACAAAGACTGATTGTTGACTGAGCTGAAACGTGCAGGTGTGGAGAACCAGTGTATATGAGAGGGATTACACGGGGGTTAAGCTCCTTCATCATAATAGCTGCTGAAAGTTTCCATCCCAGGTGGCACACAAACGGCTTAGCGTGACATAGTTGACAACGGCATAATATCAGAAATTGAATTGTAAGGCCGCGCACATTGACAAGTGGGTCAAAAATGATAGCATCCTCCCAAAGCTGATCCTATTTAGATGGGAACAGGGTGTCCTCATTTTGACCGCTGTGCAAACTGGCTTACTGTTTCTTCATTTGTCATATTATACAATGAACTTAAGCGTGTCAATCTGACTGATGAGACTGAAATCTGTCACACTGAACTCTGAAATCAATTCTCTCAATGATGCAACATTTGGAAATTCTCAAGCTTAGGCTTTGAATTCATTTCAAGTCTATTTGTGTTTCAAACAAGTTTTAGACCATCTGTGATGCTGGTAACCTGAACACTTAAAAGCCAGAGTGAGGTTGACCTTTGACCTCCAACATAACGCTAACTCAGCTTGACCAAAAGTTGATAGAAATGACCTGAGCAGACTTTACATTGGTTTGTAGGTACCAGTGTGTACTCGCATGAAACTAAAAAATGAACAAGTTTAACTACTGTACACCTTGGAACAAGAGTCTAAGGTTTTATTCAGCTAGTGTGTATTCTTTATATAGTCTCTTATGTACAGTATACTTCTACTACTAGTGGTAGTTGTACTATAGGTAGCAAACACTCTTATAATGAAAGGCTCTGCATGATTATCCTTGTCCACATCTGCTTGTTTTCTACTGAAATAGGTCAGCAATACAGGAAAAACTGACAGCCAATTTCAAAATGTTTTACTTCCTCTGGGTGTATCAAGCTGTTGCTGCTGTTACTGAGAGCTAAAAAAAGTATGCGACACAATGTCTAAAAAAAGGAAGACTGGAGATTAGATGTGTCTCCAAGCTAAAGTTTCATTAAAAAGTAAGCAAGATTTAGCAGATTGTGTCATTACACCAGGCAACAAACCCTGATTGGTACTTAGGGAGAGAGGGCGGACGCTGAGACACAGCGAGGAAAAGAGGGAAGGAGCAGGAGAGAGGGATAAAAAGAGGATTCAGACAGATCCTCAGCTCGTCTTAATCCTCCCGTCGGCTTTTCTGGAGACCATAAACACACTGAAGTTGGATATGAAAACACACTCTTGCATGTAACCGAAAAAAGTCATTCCATTACAGATACTGCAGGGTGTGGTCCGGATGTAAAGCGGACTGATAAAGGTCACAGGAACATGTTTTTATGTGAAAGGAAAACAGTGATCACTTAAGTGTTTTTCTCACTGATGATGACAGGATTTGCTCACAGCCCTGCGTAAGAGCTGACCAAGCCAAAACAGAGCATTTATCCAGTCAGGCCCCCTGTCACAAAATAAAATATGAGCGCCAAACTACGTAATCCATTTTGGTATCAAACCCTATTCCAGCTCTGCACTAATCTGAGTGTGTGTACGAGTGTGTTTCAGTGTGTGTTAGGAGACTCACACACTGGCACACAGCCACACGATTCACATAGACCGAGCAGCTTTGGCCAGTGGGATGTAGGACAGGAAACCACTGACCAATGAAAAGCCTGGGATGTTGGCTACTGTGATGCTACTGTAAGTCAACTATGACACTGAGGCATGAGGGGGCAATGATGTTATTTCATAGAAAACCAGATGACGTAATTTTTAATCCAGTGTTGCAGATTGTCCAACCACTGACCTCAGAGCTGTGGCAGACATGTACACAAGTCAGGGAGACATGTAGAAGTGAGAGCATAACAGCCATGTCAGCAGCCAGCACTCTGAATCTGCTTTAACAATTTTAATTGAGTAAAATTGGATTTGAATGAGGGTTCAAAAGTCTTACAAATCCTACAAACATGGTTTCTTGGGATTTACAGTTTTTTTGTGTGTGAGGATTGATTGGCTTCATTTTTGAAGAGAAAAGATGGTTTCCATACTGAGAACATCACTAGTTCATATATGAGCTGTGCTGGTTTCTATTTTTTTTCATTCTCATTGTGACTTTGTTTTATCTGCAGAGGTATGGAGGAGATGAGCGGGCAAGATCCAAACTGTGAAGGCATGCAAAGGAAGGACCAAAGATTACCATTCCAGGTAGGCTAATATATCACAAAGTGTTTAAATGCCATCAAATTTCAATGTGGTGTTCCAGTTGTTATACTAAGACACTAAACATTTAACAGAAAGGAATCAAAAGCTGATAAAAACTAGGATTAACCACAATGAGAAACAATAGGTGCACAAAATCCAAGGTAGGTGTGTGTTATACCAGACGAAGTAAATGATTTAAAGAAATACAGATTCTACAAAGACTAAAGTGTTGTGCAACAAACAGTACCACTTATCCGCTGACTTCTCAACGCCTTCCTCCTGCAGCAGATCTTCCCGGACCCTGTGGAGGTTGTACTGGGCCCTGAGACCTCTTTGAACAGCCTGGACCACGACCACGAGAAGGAGCGTCTGCCCTCCATTGTTGTGGAACCCACTGAGGTGAGCGAGGTGGAGAGCGGAGAGCTGCGCTGGCCCCCGGACAACATGGACATGGAGGAAGACGAGGAAGATCTGTTCTTGGAGCAGTGCATCCCCCCGGCCAACATTGCAGATTGGGGAGAAGAAGAGGAGGAAGAGGAGACGTCGGTTATACTGAACCCACAGCAGGGCCTGACACTCATTGGTAAGTTCTGCTCATACTCTCTGCTTTACATTTTGATTTGAAAATACAATTTTCTCTTTTTGCTCTTCTGCTCTGCTGCTTTGCAGTAGATCATGTTACCACTAAAGTTCTGGCTTTCAGTGGAAATAATTATGAAAACCACAAATTAGAAGATGTAAGCAAACTTATTTTTTCTTTTCCGCCTTTTTAAAAATACATTGTTTTGCAACAGCAACAGCTGCAGTAAATGATCCCACAGAGTCAGCCTTTTTAGGGTATTTCACTTCTCTGTTTTGGGGTGAGAATATGTGTTTGTATGTGACTGAGTAAACTACCACCTATACTGATGTCCAGATCCATGTCCATGGAGGCTCCAAGTCCTCAAAGATAAATAAATCTCATTTTCATTATATCCTCAGGCCCCTAGAACCCAACCAATGCTCGACAGCTACAGTGATTAGAAGATTAATCTATGAGCTTGAGCTTGCAATGAACTTTGCAAAATCTTCTATGAAGTTTACTTTAATTTTTTTAATGTCCGAAAACACTTCAGGTTTTGGATGTAGAGAAGGAAACATCTTAGGTGTCAGTTGACATTGATGGGTATATTTCAGTTATAACTCCCATTAATCACCAAACCAATGTAGGAAGTACACAGAGGGCACAAACCTCTGCCAAACCTCTGAGTGGTGTCTTTACTGGGCAAAGACGAATTTAGACTTGTTCAGACTGGAAGCAGCTGAGAAGAGGAAGTGTTAGTGCTTAGCCATCATAGGGTTTTTAAATACATAGAATAGAAAATGGCTATTGCCCACTTTCAATATCTGAGCTAGAAAATGTTCACTGGATTACATTTATATAATACTTTTATCACCTTAGCTCGGTTCCAAAGCACTTTACAAGGCATCGCTTTCACCCATTCACTCACATACCAATAGCTACAGAGCTGCCATGCAACACACTAGCCACCACTGGGCAGTAGTGGACAAAGTACTCAACTCCAGTACTTGAGTCAAAGTACTGATACTCGTGGTCACATCTCACTCAAGTACAAGTAGTGTAATTTTACTCAAGTTAAAGTACTAAAGTACTTACTTAAGTATTCAAATGTACATTTTCCAATATCAGTACATTACTGTATTGTTTCCAAAAAAATAAATACTCAAGTAAAGCACAGATACTCAAAAAATTTACTTAAGTACAGTACTTAAGTAAATGTACTCCATTACTGTCCACCACTGCCATTGGGAGCAACTTAGGGTTCAGTGTCTTGCTCAAGGACATGTTGACAGGAGGGTCCAGGGATCAAACCCATGATCTTATGATTTGTAGACAACCTGCTCTACCACCTGAGCCACAGCCACAGTATGAGCCAGCCCAGCCAAATGGTTAGTTGTATGCTAGTCTCTGACAGTTCATCAAAGAACACTTTAAAAAAAAAAAAAAAAAAAAATTGTTTAAAGCTAAAGAAGAGGATCAATCACAATCACCACACCAATATGTTAGTCCTCAAGACTCTACAGGCATTTCTTTGTTAGCTTTATTTTGAAAACTCCCTTAGATTGTTCATTTACAAGAAGGAAAAAAGAAGAAACAATAGTTTTTGACTAAACAGGAACCTCAACTAATAGTGACTCCTGTTTTAGCATCTATTCATTAAACATGTTTTTCTCCTTCACCCAGTCTGCTGATCCTTTTATCAAACTTTTGGGTTCAGATGACATGTTTCTGGAAGTAGATCCCTATGAGAGTTAATTGTGAAAATACAAGTTGTGCTTTGTATTATACAGGACAAAAACCTGGATGTTATACATTTGAAAATCACAAAATAAATGTTTTTTTTCCTCTGCAGACCTTCAGTCAGATGCTTTTAGAGATGACACTCCTACACTTCCACCAAGCAGCGCTCCAGCCTTCAACTAACCTCTGAGAAGTCTTCTCCTGACAACCCAGTGACGAAACATCCTGATACGAACTAATGCAACAACTGTATGACAACACCTTGCACGAGGGAGAAACACAAAGTACAACAGCTACATGCCGACTGGGACATGTATGTTTTATATCTGTGTGAAGAAAAGAGCCACACACACACAGATGGAAACATACACAAACACATTTTCAGACACGCAAAAGTCAATTTGCTGATGTTGGTGATTTAAGCAATGTATTTTTTTTATAGGGAATATTTTACTGACGTGAGATTTGTGTTTCGTTTCCCCTATTTCGAAATTTTTTTTAGGCTTGGTGATGTCATAAGGCTTAAAAAAGGGGGCATCCTACCACAGCAACAAGTTTTTCTCTGATGGTTCATTTTCAGCTTCATCTGTGATAAAGACAACAGTCTGTACCTCGTTAAACATCTTCCTCATAGATCCTCACTTTGACCCCTACAGGTGACTTTTGAAGACATATACAGTATCTGGCTGTACCTGCAGTATGTAGTATTGATTAAAGCGCTGTAAAAAGTGTCAGCTGTTTTTGCTCTGACGCATCACAGTCTCATCACAATATGTCATGTTTCATTATGAGTTATGATGATTAATACTTGACATCAGCACTTTCCACTGGTGATTTTCTTCTCTTTTTTTTGGATAGGAGTGAACATCCAGTTTGTCATGAACCACAAAAAGGAAGGCAGCTGTAGTTGCTTTTCATTACAACAGTCGTAGATGCCACTAAGAACTGTAGCTGTTTAATAAAACTATATCGTGTGCGTAGGCTAAATGTGCATAACTTGTATGTAAGGAAAAGTTGTGTTACTGTAAAATGATCATTATGGATTTGACAATAAAATGTTTCCCCCCTTGATACAGGTTATTATTTTTGGGTGCTGAAGGTGTATTCACATTTATAAACTACTAAAGCCACTACAATATCAGTTATTAAAAACCACTAAAAATTTTCATATGAACCATGTTGCTGAACATTTTGTTTTTATTGGATAGATTCTTTAAGCCTTTAGTTTCTCTTCTGTAACAGAGTCAAATTTAACGTTGGACTTTAAACAATTTAAAGTTGACAATCTATGTGCTCAGGTTTTTCTGGAAAATAACATAACAAAGACACAAATGTTCTTACAACATGGTGACAGAATCGGACCGACTTTCACACATTCAGGAAAACTGCAGTGTCACAGCAGAAGTACAATAACAGATGCATGCATAAATATAATGAATACTAGATGTAATGGTGGAATACAAAATAAAAACATTTTAATTTGAAATCAAATTGGACGAAGATGATGGGATATGGAGGAATTACGATCTAAACACAATGCACTCAGCAGGATAAGAAAGAAAAGGTTGAATGAAACTTAGTAAACTTACAACTGAAGGCACGAGAAGAGCTGTATAGAAAAGTCCAGGAAATCAAACAAAGTGTGAGAAGTGGAGATATGAAGGCAGGCGAAGCGTAAAGGAAGAACTCACAGGATAAACTAAAAGGAGGCCGGGGGATTTCTACATGAGAGGCTGATGAGCTGGTGGAGACAGATGAACAGAGGTGTGAATGGTTGGAGAGCAGGGACAGAAATATGGGAGAAAAGAATGGTAAATGGTAAATGGAGTACATTTATATAGCGCTTTCATGACCTAAGCTTGGTCGCAAAGTGCTTTACAAGGCTAATTCACCCATTCACACACCAATGGCTACAGAGCTGCCGTGCAAGGCGCTAGCCACCATTGGGAGCAACAGTGTCTTGCCCGAGTACATTTCAACATGTGGACAGGAAGAGCTGGGGATCAAACCCACAACCTCACGATTCACAGGCGACCCACTCTACCCGCTGAGCCACAGCACAAGAAAGCAACAAAATAAGAAAAGAATTAAAAATCTAATTACACAGAGAGACGTTTTATTAAAGAAAGGGCAGCATATAATATTTACTGAGTTCTTGTGCCTCCTTTGCTTGCAGTGAGGGATAAGGTGAGAGTACACTACATAAACAAAATCACATTAAAAAGCATTTTTCACTTCAGCTTGTTACACCAAGTTTCAAGCAGCAGCAATATGAGGATTTATGGCTTGATACCACATGTCATTATCTCAGGATTACTGTCTGTTAGTCAAGCCTGAATCAAGGCATAAGGGTGTATTACACCATCACCACTTCATTTGTGGATAAAGTCAAATTGAATTGTTTAGTGTTTGTCCACTATTTAAAATTATTTACATTTATAATGGTGTAAATTGCAGAAAATATACGATATGTTCACATTCGACACTTTTGTGCTCATAATCACGTTGATTTCAGGACTTAATGGGGAACTGGAAGTATAAATGGGAATCTTGTGCAAGTCTGTGTGTGTGTGGTAAGGAGTGGTGGGCGGGGAGGTATAAATTGTCTTAAAAAGAAGACCAGCTCCATATAACTTCCTGGTAGCAGTGACAGCACAACATCAACAAACCACTGAACCGTAAGTTGAAATATGACAAAAATCAAATTTTAAATCAGGTTGAAATTTCATAGAAAATTCTTCATTATGCTTCCTTATTTTGATTTTTTTGTTAAGTATTATGAAGGTGTGTGTGTATTACACCACCACCTCTATATTTGGGGATAAAGCCAAATTGAATTGTTCACTGTTATACCACTAATTAACATGATTTACATTTATAATTGTGCAGGGAAAATGTCAGAAAATATGCAATATGTTCAGATTCAACAATTTTGTGTTTATTATCATGTTGACTTCAAAACTGAACTCATATATGGAGAACTGATAATATTAAAGGGGAATCACAAAGTATTATGAAGATGTAGAAGATGTCTCACTATTCTTTGATCTATTGTGAGCATTTAAGCCTGACTTCAATGCTTTAATGTTATATTTTACAGCTTCACCACACCATGGAGTACCCAATGTACGAGGACTATAACTTGACTGATGTCACTGACTATAACTACACTCTACCTGAGCTTCCGGACATTTTGACCCCTGGGATCCAGCCGGTCCAGATAGTGGCTCTGGTCTTCTACGGGCTGGTCTTCCTGCTGGGAGTCCCGGGAAACGCTTTGGTGGTGTGGGTGACAGGCTTCTGCATGCAACGCAACGTCACCTCCCTCTGGTTCCTCAACCTGGCGCTGGCTGACCTCCTGTGCTGCCTTTCCCTCCCTCTGCTCATGGTCCCTATTGCGCACGACGACCACTGGCACTTTGGCCCGCTCGCCTGCACAATAATCAAAGGCCTGTTTTACCTGGTGATGTACTGCAGCATCCTGCAGCTGGTCCTCATCAGCTTGGATCGCTTGATGCTGGTCAGAAGACCCGTCTGGTGTCAGAACAACAGACGAACCAAACAGGCCGTGTACGGGTGCGTTGCTGTGTGGTGCCTGGCGCTGATCGGCAGCATCCCACAGTTTGTTTACGCCCGGGAGATCAAGGCAGGCGAAGACAAGAGGGAGTGTCTGATGGCGTACACTGCAAAGAGTGTCTGGCCCATCACCTCCATTCGCTTCTTGGTGGGATTCATCCTCCCCTTCCTGGTCATTGTAGTCTGTCACCTGGTGGTGTACAGCACCGCAGAAAAGGGTCTGTCTCGGGGTCGGACCCGGTCCAAACGCACGCTGAGGGTCATCATCGCCGTGGTGCTGAGCTTCTTCTTGTGCTGGCTGCCTCTGCACATTGTGGACTTCCTCTTACTGGTCACCCCTCGGCATTCCCCTCACGCGCCCAAACTTTACCTGGCGCACGTGTTGTCGCTCTGTTTGGCGTATTTCAACAGCTGCCTCAACCCTCTGCTCTACGTGTGTCTGGGCCGAGGTTTCAAAGACAGCATGAGCCGCTCCTTGCGCAACATCCTCCACTTCATCAGCGAGGACCCCACCACTAGGATGACCGTCACCAACGCAAACACCAACACCGACACCAGGAGCACCAGCAACGGAAAGGAGATGACAAAGGTCTGAGGTTTTATTAACTGTTTTATATCAGTGCGTCTTTGCGCACAAATTTCCTCCTTATGACTGAGGTTTAATTAAAGCTTACTCACTGTCAGAGCTTGGAAATGACCACAAAAAAAAATCCTTGGACCTAATTGTGTGACACACACTGTATGTTGTAAAAAGTGAGTCATTGTTTAAATGTGAAAAAGTGGTCACACCAACTCTGTGATTTTTATGAGCTAATCTGGATCTTTGCTGAGGCAGTTGGATGATGTCACCACCACTGACCCTGGGAAATCAGGAACTATTTATTGCTCAATCTGTTCACTGCTACTGCCCAGGATTCATGCAACCAACCTTTTTGACACCTCGGTCTTTCCTTCTACACAAGGATGATGTCAGTGTTTTGTGGTATTTTTGTAATTATGCAAGAAAAACGATGTTATTTTTTGTGTGTTTTGTTCAAGTTGCCACAAATGATGTGACGTTCAGATGGTCACGTTCAGAATGATAAGCTCTATAGTAACATCCACACAGTAAAAGTTGCTCAGTGATAACAGGACACAACATCCTTCTTTAGATAGACCACAAGAGGGAGACACACTCTGAATGTGTAATGCTGTGCCTTAAAAGCTGATTGGGCTCTTGGCTGAGACTGAAGACAGTGTGGTTGAGGCCTGCAGCACTGTAGTTTCTCTACAGGCAGTAAGATTTGTGAGGGATTTAGGAGTTTAAGAGATGTGGATTTGTACAATAAATGTAATTCTGACAAATGTTCCACTTGAAAAGTTTATGAAATGTAACCTTATCATCTTTTATTGTCACTTAGCTAATGAATATGTGTTAGCGTACCAGGATGGCATATTTAAGAATAAGCAAAACATTAAAAATAAAGTTAAACCACTGAAACGGAGACAAAATTGGTCTTTATTTACAAACTACATTCAGTCAAAACAAGGCCACATGATGGTATATACAAAAACGTACCAATTTACAGAGGGTGTTACACTGAATCTGTGCACTTAAACATACTGTATACGCATGCGTGAATGTACACTGGGGCCTTCTCGTGGTCTCTGTTGAATCCATCCTTGACTCACCCGTGTGTGGTTATTAATGCTCGCTGGTCCCAAAAGCAGCTGGCTGAAGAGGAGAGGTAGTGATCAGTTCACTTCAGTGTGAATGAAATATTTACTAAGAGACAAAGATGGGACATACACTTATTTTATGCTCAGAGATTTACAGTGAGCCCATACATTTAGACACTGTATGGAAATCAGCTGTAGACGTCATTGTTTAATTCAGCACAAATGAAAAATGTTTCTATTCGTAGTTAACTGTGAGCAGGACAAAAGCTTGCTTGTACCCAACATTAAATGTGTTAGTTAGTGATTTACTTTATAGGTTGTTATACCAGAACAATGTCATTATCATTCCTAAATCATTTCCAAGATGATTCCTGGACAGAACATATTTGGCAGTTTGTTGGGGTATTCTGAAATCGTGTGAAATATGAAAATATAAGATTACATTTTTCAATAACAAGTGGATATTTAGTGAATATTCACTTGGGTTGAAATAGTGCTGTTTCTTCTAATGAATTTACTTGAATTTTTTGGAGGAGGAGTGTTTCGAGAGACATTGAATGGGTCAAAAATAGGTTGAAATATCAATAGCGTGGACTTGTATTTGCCCAGCTCTACACGGGGAATCAATTAACCATAAGACTGATTAATTAACAATGAGGCCTACAGACATCAACAAAAACACTGACAGCATATTCAGTCACTTAGCTCTAATGTGGGCCATGTCAACACAGTGTAAACTTAGCACCCATTATCATCCATTAGAGGAGGGAAATGCCTATTAGTCTTGTGTCTGATGGTTGTCAGCAATAGGATGGATTCAACCAGACACTACAGATAATATAGATCTCTGACTAGATCCTTAATCACGCCTGTTAATGTAAATGCATCTCACTGAGAAAATAACTGTAATTAGAGGTAGGTTAAATATAAAGACAGGATCTATTTTTTATTTTTTTTTAATAAGACTTGTGACTAAAACTGAGAGCCCCAGTGATACTCTGATGATATTAATAAGGGTGAACACAGGTTTGACCATTGCCTCAAACAGTAGTCATGACTTTGAGGGACCCTGAGCGGAATCTGAGGATCTTCTTTTTGAGGGCGTGTGAAGCTTTGATCTTGACAAAGGCTTTCGGTTGGGACGGGGCGTTGGCAGTGGTTTGTGGCGAAGGAGAGGATGAGGAGGAGGTAGAAGCAAGGCGTGGCGGCAGCTGCTGGGGCCACACCAACCCGCCACTCTCATCCGAGTCACTGGACAGGGAGCTGGAAGCCGGGGAATACACCTCACTCATGCTGGACTCGGACTCTGCAGGGGCGGCACCAGCATAGCCCTCCTCTCCCTGGCAGAGAGGTGCTCGTTCATGAAAGTCCTGATGCCAGCGCTGGGCGTGCTGCTGTTGGTGGTAATTCTGAGGGTGGGAGTGGGAACAAGAGTGACCGTGGCGAACTTTTCGAGGTGGTCGTCTGTGGACCTGCCCCGCCTGCGTCTCCCCCTCGTCCTGGCTGAGCTCCAGGTTGGAGCACCAGCGTCGGCTCCCGTTGTGGCCGTTGTTGCCCAGCTGTGGTCCAGTGGCCTGGCTTTGGTTCTGAGCAGGATCCCCTCTGCACTGGTGCCTCTCTGTGGTGCTGTACCTCCTCTCAGGGAGCACCCGCTGCCCCAGGAGGCTGTTCTCAGACTGGGATCGATTGGTTTTACTGCTGGATTTCTTGGATCTCTGTCGCTCGGTGTGGTTTTTCTTGGATGTTCTGGACTTGGAGTTGGTGTGGTCGGGAGAGGTGACAACTCGGCTGGTCTTAGGCTGCTCTGGGTTGTAGTGCCTAGGAGAGCGCACAGGGGCATGACAGGCTTGTCCAGGGACATACTGAGCACTTACTAAATTGTGCATGCGATGAATAGGCGGTTGTGGATGTAGATAATGCTGGGGGGATGGGGGTTCACAACAAGGGTCAAGAGGCGCAACACCACAGTTAGGGTCCAGGGAGGGCAGAGGTGATGGTATCCTCCCAACCAGGGAGTGTGGCCTGGACTGGGGGTAGGGCAGAGCCAAATAACAGTCCTCCTCCAAAGATGGGGCCTCTCCACCACAGGCCTCCCCCTCCAGCAGGTCATAACCCCATGCCTGGCTCTTAGGGTTGGTCGAAAGGTCAACATGGGGCTGGAGGCGGGGGTCAGGAAGGCGATGCTCTGTGGTTAGAGAAGGAGTCCTCCTGTGTAGGGAGCTGTGTCCAGAGGCACTGCAGTAGGGGGGGTCAGGGCTCAAGGTGGTGCGAGGCTGACACGGCCGAGATGAGAGGGTATGGCGCTGGACGAGACTCAGGATGTAACCCTCTACCCTCAAAGCCTGCTGGTAGTCCTCCTCGGTGACCTGATCCTCTGTGGGGTGCTGCCAGGCGCGGTTGGCTTC
>OOFC01016519.1:0-10662 GCA_900323345.1 Pseudochromis fuscus
TCTGATTACCAAGATCATTGGTGGCCACACAGTAATAAACTCCTCCATCTGTTGCATTGAAGCTGTAAAACTCTCCTTCAGATATATTCATGGCTCCATGTTCGCTGTTCTTGAACCAGGTGAAGCTGCTGACAGGAGGCTTGGCTCTGCTGGAGCAGGTCAGGTTCACCCACACACCTGCTGACACCGAACCTGACGGACTGATGGACGCTGACGTGTCTTTAGGAGCGTCTGAGGAAACATGGGAAACACATTAGACATTAAATTAAACAGTTGGACCATGATGTGGTGACAGCATCACTTACATGAAACATTGAGAGTCTCTTGAGTCTCTGCTGTCTTGTATGTTCCTCCATCCACAGGATATTTGACAGAGCAGTTGATGTTGTGTCCATCATGTGAGTGTGACAGAGTGATGGTCTCCTGGATTTTAGTTGTGAAGGTTCCATCTGTGTTTTGCTCTGTGTTGCTGTGAGGGTCTTGTTGGAGACTCCAGGTGAGTCGAGGAGGGGAGTGTGGACAGGGAGTGAGAGCTGAGCAGGTGATAGTGACAGACTCCTTCTCCTTCACATCTCCTGAGATGTTGATTGTGGGGCTCCAAGGAGAATCTGTGGTTTCACATCAAACACAGATTTTACATTGAGAAACATGGACAAGACTACTGGTGCTAAACATACTATATAGTCCAAAATGTGAGTTTTTATGCTGCTTGCGACATTTTTTTTTGCTACTTTCAGATCAAACAGATTTTACTCAGAAAAACACCTGAGTTTTATTCTTACAAATATCGTAATTTCCAGACTATTGAGCGCAACTGTCTATAAGCCGTCTATTGAATTTATTCGAACAGTTTCATGTGGTCCAGTCTGACCGGGTCTGATGTGATGAGGCTAAATGTATCGGTGGCACGGCGCTTGCTAGCTTGTAAAAAGCCAACAAGCTTCATGCCGCCGATACATGAGCCACACCGGTGTTTAAGCCGCAGGGTTCAAAATACGGAAAATACGGTAACAATAATGTGGATTTTCTGTTGTGTTCCTCATCTTCCTCCCACCCTCATGTTGTTGCCTTTACCCTGCCTTGTGTGTGTGTCATGTCTTCTACCAGAAGAGGCCAAGCCACAGCTGACCGTCATTAGAAAGCACAGCATATCAACCCTGGACTGCAACCACATTCAGTCACATGCTGTACTACAGACCTTACAGCCGTCTTTAAATTCAGAGCGAGTCAGTGGATCATTGCTCCTGAGCTTTTTGTGATTTATTTTTCTCCAGTATCACCTCCCAGCTGCAAGGACCAGGATTGCCCACCCCTGATCTACAGCCTCTGCCTTCCCACTCATACAAACTATAACCAAATTTAATTGATGCACGTTATTCATCACTTCTTACAGTAAAATGAATCCGAGCTTTTAATCTGTCTCTGAGTTCTGCTTTTGGGGTTTAAAAAAACTAGTGTTCAAAGGAGTAAAAATACCATTATCAAGCACTTCCCTTTTTTATCTGTCAAAAGCAAAGTCAGTACACACAGTTCATCTCAGGGCAGACAACATTTCACGATTAAGTAAAAAATGCTTGATTAGGCAGATTTCATTAACATTGAACCACAAGTCTTGATCTTTTTTTTAATGTATTTGAAGATTGGGTCAGGAGGATTGTTGATTGAGTCAAAGCAGCAGATGATTTGACTGTTTATTCTCCATAATCACAATATGAATTTTAAAGAAAACTGACAACTTACCTTTAATTGTTATGCTAAGAGGATCACAAACAGCTGTTGCCACGAATCCTTCATTCTCAACTCTGAAGTAGTATCTGTCCGTGTAATTTGTTTGTAATTCATAAAACAATGTGGTGCAGTTCATCTCACTCAGATCTCCTGTGATATTCATTGAATATGTGTTCTCTGACTTACTACCGTTGAAAATCACATTTTGTGGATATGTGTGAAAACTCAGGTCCTTTATAATCCACACTCCAAAGCTCCTTTTTTTGCTGTCAAACCTTTCTGGGTTAGCACTAAAGTTACATGGGATCTGTAAACAAGATCCACTCAGTGCCTCCATCTCTGCTGGTGCAGTGATGAACAGCTCTGACTCCTTAGGACAAGCAGCCCAAGTGCCTGAAAACAGATTCACAACTCACATTTAATGGTTGGTGAAGAGAAAGGTAATAATGTAAATATTTAGCCGCTATGTGGTGCTTGTATTGAACTATCAACAGCTTTAGTAAAAAATATTTCAGTTTTTAAAGTATCCATTGAATGATTAAAATAGGTTTAGGTTTGGTTTATTTGAAAGGGGACAATACAGTGTCATAAAACACATGATTACACATGGTTAAAAAACCCAGAATTAGCCAGAAAGGATAGTTTTCATCAGTCGTCCCCTGGTCATGATGTAAAAAAGCAATAAAATACATCCACAAGAAAAAAACATTGAAAAACAGTTGATAAGACACCGATATAACAAATAACATATATGACAAACTGTTAAGAGAGCACAGCACACAATACCTAACGTGAAGTGAAATGATTTATATAAGACTCACTTGAAAGAAAGAGGACACTCAGTAACATGTTTATCATGACGTACACAGACGGGACCATCAGGAAACTCATCACCTGGAAAGAACACAGTAAATTAAATATTAGGAAAAGCACCATCTTGAAATTAAAGTTCAGCCTCAATAAATCAGTTATTTTCTAATGGCCTGAGACAGAGGTTAGAAGCCAACGAGCAAAATCAGTGAAATCAGTGAAATGTTCCTTACCGAGTGAAAACACTGCGACACACAGGAGAGACAGCACAATGACAGTCATGCAATTTGTGATTTTCCAGACCTGCAACAGAGCATGTGAAACATTTCCTGGTTCAGATGTTGTAATATAAAAGCAGACAGAGTGTCTGTCAGCTTGTTTGAATATACATGAGCACACAGTCCTGCCTGTTTCTTGTGAGAGAGGAAGCGATCTTAATCACATCGGGGTGCTAATGATGTGTTTGTTTATTTTTAACACATTCACCGTGAGCTTAATTGTCTTTTCACTATACATTGTAATATTTTAAAAACATTTTAAGATACATGTATGTAGAAAAAGATGTAACTAAACACACCTAACAATTACACAGATCTATTTCACTGTTAACCGTATGTCTCCAACAACAATGAGTGTTATCAAGCAGATCAGTAGTAATTAAAGGTATTAATGCTCCTTTGGACACAGCTGCTTTTCAAACAGCTAAACTCTTGCTCAGTAATGATGGGTGCAGGTGTCGTAAGTTGCAGTAGACAGTGATTGCATCATGTACTTTTGGACATTCACACACACAATTAAGAAGCTGTAGAGTCACAATGAGGCAAAACCAAGTTCCTCATTGTACTGAAACAAATACTGCTCTGTTTCTACTTTTATGTTCATCAGTGGAGCCACTCAGCCACATCTCCTGTCTCTTTACTCTCTGTATTTCCCTTTCACTGCACCTGGAGCGAATTCCTCATATCAGAAATTGACACTGTAGCACCACAATAAATGGATGTTAGTTGTTGTTTTGCATAGGTCGCACCACAATGCTTTGTTCATGTTTCAGATTATTCCCTCTTGCTGATAGAAAGAGAAGTTATTTTGTATGTCTTGTGGGGAAACAGGACCCGAATGCCCGACGTATGGGGAAGCTGGTGCAATTGACTGAAAGCACTGCATACGTGACCAGAGGATTTAACCAGCATAATCCAACAGACTTCTAAAATGGGAAGCAATGATTAAAAAAAAAAAGACTTGGACCAAAGTAGTCCAAATGAGATGATCATTGTAAGGAGGGGATAGAGCAACAGGCAGGGAAACAAGGGAAGCAAACTATAGAGCTCATCGGTAGGCAAACAGGGCTGCAAACAGATGAAGTGAGTGAATCAAATCAGATCAGGTTTATTGTTATTGAAGAGCTGGGTACAGGTGCAAGTAATTCACATAACACTAACACAAAGGTCCATACAAGTAACACATTTAACATTAATCAACATTACATGAATGACAGGTTTACCCTGCCTGTATACAAACTGTAATGGTCCGTGTGGGACCTTGGATTTAAGTAGATCAACTCTCTCAAGGTGTTTACTTATGAAGGATGTTACAGCTATTGACTAAAATTAATATTGATTGGATGGGGATGATTTTTTTGGTACTGGAGTAAATATGGACTTTTTCCAGAGAGCTGGCACATTGTGACTGTTCAGGGATTTTTGGAAAATGGGGCACCAGGCAGCCACCAATAGCTAATGTGCAGGTGACATCATGGATCATGTGACTTTGGGTAAATGTGTACAGCATAGCATGCACGTACTTCCCCAGACTGTATCAGCAACATAGTGAAAAAGGTGTTACATATCTGGTCGAAATATTTTGCAGCAAGCTTTAGGACAGTGGACTAGGTTGACTCTGTGTTCGGGATGCAGATGGAAATGATATTTTGTGATCTGATACCTAACCTATCTGCAGCTGGTTGACCAAAATATGCAGAATAAATGAAAATACATATTGTAGATGTACATGAATCACTCTTAATAAAATTTTGTTTAATATCATTGCAAATGCCCTGTTTCCTGCAAACCTTTTGCAGTTTGTGGTGGATATGGTAGAAATTTGCTCCAAAGTGATCTTAAAGTTGTAGTTTTGGATTCCCCGTACTGGAAAATGCACTTTTTGACAACAAGATCAACTAGATCACTGACGGAGTTGAGAGGGAGTACAGACAACTCAACAGGAACTTTGTGGACTGGTGCCTGCTGAACTGCCTCCAGATCAATGTAGTGAAAACCAAGGACCTGCAGGTGGACTTAAGGAGGACCAGACACACCTCACCCTCACCAGTGAACATCCAGGGTTTGGACATTAAGATCCTGGACTCTTACAAGTACTTGGGTGTTCACCTGACCAATAAACTGGACTGGACTGTTAACACCACTTCTGAGGACCTTCTACGATTCTGTGGTTGCATCAGCCATCCTGTATGGAGTGGTCTGCTGGAGCAGCAGCATCACAGCTGCAGACAGGAACAGACTAAACAAACTGGTAAAGAAAGCCAGCTCTGTCCTGGGCTGCCCTCTGGATCCTGTGGAGGTGGTGGGAGACAGGAGGATGATGACAAAGCTCTTGTCTATCATGGAGGAAACAGTAACATCACTGGGCAGCTCCTTCACCGACAGACTGCCTCACCCGCGGTGTCTCAAGGAGAGATACTGCAGGTCCTTCCTTCCTGCTGCAGTCAGGTGGTTCAACCAAACCTGCTCCCACTAGTTCAGGTCAACATACAACCAACTGTGCAATAATAAAAAATGTAAATAGGAAACGTGCAATATTCCTTCTCTTCCATTTTATATTCTATTCAGATTACTATTATTATATATATATTTTTATTCTTTCTTTATTTTTCTCTGCAACCTGTTTTAGGAAATGCAATTTTTAAATTTTTTTTTCAATCGTTGCACTGTCTATCTGCTGCAGTAACAATGCAAATTTCCCCACTGTGGGATCAATAAAGGATTTATCTATCTATCTACCTTATCTAAATTGTTTACTGTGCTGAGATTCTGAGGTAAAATAGACCATTTATGTGTCAGAACTGCAGCCATCTTGAATTTCAGGTGGTCAGCGTATTTTGTCAGAAAAAAGTTACCTCTAAGGAGTATTTGTGCCAAGTTTGGTGCTGTGCTTGCATCACATCTTGAAAGATAGTTTCAAATATCTCCTGCAATAAGTGGTGATGTTGTACCTGAACCCTAGGTCTAAATTATAAAGTAATATGATCCTGATTTTAATTGATCACAGGGTTCCCACACTTTTGAAATTTAAAAATTCAGACTTTTAATTTGTGCCACTTGAGTAAATAAATGTGCATTATGTGAATAAATTATGGAATTAATCATGTTTTCATTATTCTTATAACATGCATGTTTTTCCATGGATTAGTTTCCATTTTCCAGACTTTTCCAGACTTGGAAATTTATAAAATCACATTTCACACTTTTCCATAATTTCCATAGTTGTGTAGGAACCCTGCATATAAAATAATGTCATCACCTTTCATCCTCTCCATCTTTCTCGGATGACCAGATTTAATATGAGTACACATATGTGTACATTTTACCATCTTTGTATAAATTATTTTTTATAATATTCACATCATGAAGGTGGCGCCATGAGTTTTCATTTTTAGAAGATATGTAAATGGTTTCATGCAGGAAAAATATTTTAATGTTCAGTTTTGCAGTAATAAAGCAAAACCGTGTAGGGAGAACACCAATGTCCAATACAAAAGAAATGGGCTGATAATTAAATATTTTCTCAATAAAATAATCCAAAATAAAATACCAGCACATTAAATTTAAACATCAAGAGTGTGTGAAAACATGTTTGTTCTGTCACTAACTTGTTTTCTACTTAAATCCATGTGACATATTGATGCAGGGAAGTAAAACTGCATCTTTAATATATTCCACTGAAAAAAAAAAAAACTACCTCATAGCTTATTTGAACTCTTAGCTACGTTTCACTGTGACAAATCCGTCGGGACGTTATGATCAATTATGAGGAGGAGAAATCAGGAAGTGAGATAACAGATGTATGGGGGAGGTTAGGGTGGATGGATGCTGCACTGTGACACAGGGGGCCACTGCTGGTTAACCACATCCGTAACCATGTGTTTATTTCTGTTTCAACTGAAGCACAGATCTTCATTAAAGTAGTTTTTGTGATGAAACCTCAGCCGGGTTCAGGTTGGTGGACTTGTTGTAACTGCAGTTTAATGATGTTTTATTGAATGTAAATAAGGTATACCACAACAGTGATCAGCCTCTTATGTTGTTTGGTTTTGGTTTTCTTCCAAACAAACAAAAAAATACAGAATAAGGCATTACAGAGTCAATAAAGAGGTACAATTTAATGTAACTGTCTTGGTTATAAAGCTGGATTTCTTTTAAAAGACACAAACACCAACTTCCCTGCTGATTTAGTCCAGTTGGTTTCATTGTACAATCATCTGATAAATATCATCTGACCTGAATGACTTTCAGTAAACAGTTCTCACTTTTGAGTTTACATAAGAAAACAAAACTTTCTTCCCTCTATACAAGTACAAGCCTTAAGAAAGCTGCCACGGTGGAAAACCACTGTGTTCTCATTTTGTGTTCCTGTTTCCCATGTTGAAAGTAGCGACAACATGCAGAGATGCATTTTTGATTTGTACTAAATGTAAAATCACAGAAAGTATCACACAAAGAAAAATCACACAAGTATCACAGAAGAGAGTTTGCAGTATTTAAACTAAATATACATCAAATATTACTTTTTACATTCTAATTGTATGGAGGTATGTTATTACACTAACATACGGCATCAATAAATATAAATAAGAATAATATATTTTTACTAGTACAATAAATTAATAATTTTACTTGCAGAAAATATTTATCTTTCATCTTCATATTGGCAGAAATTCAATGGTACATGAAAAAATATACAGGAATTTACCAAAATAAAACCATGCAAAATAAATACTGACATTTCACATTTTCCAAAGGGACTTTAAGGTTTCCTGAAATAAACTTCAAAACAACACCTCCACACACTCATCTCTTCTGTACTTGAGCGTAGATGGACTCTGTGCCATTAGCAGCCTGCGGTAAGCTGTTTTCTGTCCTGCTAACATTGATCTGTGAATACACTGTGCTGTCCTGCACTGAGGGTGAGGAAGCTCGAGGTCGATGCCGAGAGAAGTCAATCTCTCCGTAATGGATGTCCTCTTGTTCTGTGGTTCTGGATGGTTCTTGAACAACCACATTCTGTAAAACCAAATGGGAAATGTTACGAGGAACTGAAAGCAAACTCTCATCCACTCTGTTTTAATTAATCTCATTCTGTCTCTTGATCAGCATCACTTCATGTAAGTCAGTGGTTCCCTACCTGTGGGCTGTGGCCCCCTGGTGGGTCAGGTGGGAATTTATTGCAGGTGGGCCACCAAATAATTTCCAAAATAGTATGATGTAATTTTATACAAATAAAAATACCACAATGATATTTTACATGTTAAAACTCAGTTGAGCTGATGGACAGGTCCTTGAAAACTGTTATACCGTCTTCAATCTTCAATAAAAAAGTGCTCTGAGAACACATTATATGGCCCCTGTGTTTGATGGGATCAGAGGTGGGCCCCGAATATTTTTTAGACTTAAAAGTAGGCCCTGAGTTGGAAAAAGTTGAGAACCACTGATGTAAGTGCATTTGAATAGTTTATATTCAACACAGCACCATGTAGTAAATAATGTGTCATTTTGTACCATAGACTTTACGCAGAATGTATGAAGCTGACGTGACATCACCTGTTGGTTTGTGGGCTCGCATTCTGAAGCCAGGAGTTTAGCATTTGAACGTTGCCATGTTGGTGGTGTGGAGCCAGACATGACCATATCTGGATATGAAAGGAGGGGTGAGGAGGCGGGTTTGACCCTTGAACTCGAGGATACTGCCCAAACTAACAACGCCCCTAAACATTCCTCTTTTTGAAGCCTAATATTTACTTAAGTATGATTCTTATTTCAGATGGACCACCAGGTCACTGATGAGAAGGCTTGCCATACATGTATTGTATTTCTTGATTGGAAATAATTTTCAGCAGAGTTTGTTGAAGCCAGCATCTAGTGGTCATCAGTGGTATTGCCCTTTTTTTACACTTCTGCACTGGCTTCATTTTTGAGCCCCAGTTGCTTTATCCATTTCTATAAACAGTCTATGTGTTGTACCAATGAAAGAAAAGTGTGATAGTTTCCCCACCTGTGTCTGATGTGAAGTTGAATGTGTTGACTTGAACCGCCTGGAACAAAACAACAGGGCTATCAGCTTCATTTCTCAGATAATAAAAATTCATTAACAAAGCCCACACGTCTGTTGCCTTCATATAACTAGAAAACACTTTCCATAACTTTCCACAGTAATGACACCGAAGCTTGCATTAACAGTTGAGTCATTCTCAATCTCTTAAGAAGTCTTGCTGAAACATTTTGTAGAAGTTCAAGAGGTCAGACAGAAATACATTGTATGACAGCAGTCAGTAGATGATGCAACAAATGCACACAGGTTTGTGACTTGGAATTACAATCAAGTCATCGATGTGCAGAATGAAACAAGGTTATTTAACTCTAGTGGTTTGCTACATTCATTTTTTCACCAAGAAGAAAACCTGGTTTCTACAGCAGGACCAGAGTAATCTAATGTTACGTCCACTGACTTGTTCCAAAATCTTTTTGTCAGATTCAGTTGTTTACATAGCTCAGACACTGGTTTAGAGAATCAAGCTTTGGCTGGGAAACAATAGTGTCATCTGCATAGAATTTAACCCTGAGAAACTTCACCAGTGTACCTTTGATTTTAAACTCCCATGATCCCAAATCTTCTAAGGGATTCAATCAAAATAGGACAATCAACCGTGTTTGATGCAGGGTTGAATGGTAATAGAACAAATACTAAAAAAAAACAACCCAAAAAACAAAAAAACAATGTGATAAATGAGCACATAACACAAAAAACAGGAGTAAAAACATAACTCTGAATCAGATATTCATTTGGGATGCTCACCAAAGAATAAAAACCACACAGCTGAGTATGATGATCCCAATGGCCCCTCCAGCAATGGCCCACAATGGTGAAGTTTGTTCACTTCGTTTCACTGCAGAAACAAAATTATGAGAAGTGACTAAGCGTAGTTAATAAGACCCATGGTTGTCATGCAGCTGACCTACACCTCACACAGTATTTTGCTAAATTATCAAACGAGATGCAAGACACACACTGAAAAAATTAAAAATGTGTGCCTACACTGTTTAGGGCCTCAGATGCTTATTTATTTGGGCAAATATTTATTTACTTTAGCATCCATCTCTCCTCATTAAATCTTAACACAGTGTTTGCATTGGTTTATAAATCACTTCATTCCACAATAACTGTTCTCCTTGCTGTACAGCTCTGCATTTACCTCCAACAGTCAGAGAAATCTCCTGTGATGTCTGATTACCAAGATCATTGGTGGCCACACAGTAATAAACTCCTCCATCTGTTGCATTGAAGCTGTAAAACTCTCCTTCAGATATATTCATGGCTCCATGTTTGCTGTTCTTGAACCAGGTGAAGCTGCTGACAGGAGGCTTGGCTCTGCTGGAGCAGGTCAGGTTCACCCACATACCTGCTGACACCAAACCTGACGGACTGATGGATGCTGACGTGTCTTTAGGAGCGTCTGAGGAAACATGGGAAACACATTAGACGTTAAATTAAACAGTTGGACCATGATGTGGTGACAGCATCACTTACATGAAACATTGAGAGTCTCTTGAGTCTCTGCTGTCTTGTATGTTCCTCCATCCACAGGATATTTGACAGAGCAGCTGATGTTGTGTCCATCATGTGAGTGTGACAGAGTGATGGTCTCCTGGATTTTAGTTGTGAAGGTTCCATCTGTGTTTTGCTCTGTGTTGCTGTGAGGGTCTTGTTGGAGACTCCAGGTGAGTCGAGGAGGGGAGTGTGGACAGGGAGTGAGAGCTGAGCAGGTGATAGTGACAGACTCCTTCTCCTTCAGATCTCCTGAGATGTTGATTGTGGGGCTCCAAGGAGAATCTG
>OOFC01016520.1:0-10377 GCA_900323345.1 Pseudochromis fuscus
AAAAAAAATCAGGTCTGAATATTTACCGTATTTTCCGGACTATTGAGCGCTCCTGTGTATATTGAATTTATTAGAACAGTTTCATGTGGTCCACTCTGACCGGGTCTGATGTGACGAGGCTAAATGTATCGGCAGCGAGGAGCTTGCTAGCTTGTAAAGAGCTAACGAGCTTCGTGCCGGTGATACATGAACCACACCGGTGTTTAAGCCGAAGGGTTCAAAGCGTCGGAAAAAAATAGCGACTTATAGTCCGGAAAATACGGTACTTAATACGTCCATGTGTGTCTCTATTTGATTTGATTGTATGTATTTAAGTAGTGACACAATTGGATGAAACCAAATTGCATTGAAATATGCTTGTGTACAGCACTTTGGCTGACCATGTTGTCTTTTTAAAGTGCTTTACATATAAGGTTGAATTGAATTGAATTGAATTTATATCTTGCAACCAGCTTAAACTAAATGAGTACAGATAGAGATGAGTTTTTGATCACTGTGAGGCATATGTACCAACCCCAAGAGAAACATTTTTTGCTTGTGATTATTTTCCTAAAAAAAAAGTTTTGAAAAGTAACTTTTGTGCTTTTATTTCACAACTGTAAAACAGATTTCTAAGTGTCCAAACAACATGGATTGGATCGTCCCAGGAAATTGCACAATACTTTCACTAATAATTCCCCAAAAAAAAAAAAAAAAATCAAACCCGGTCACAGATCCAGTAAAGCACCGTCCACCCACACCCAGCCCCTAAAAGGCTGTGATGGATTGTTCCGTTTACGGCTTTTATAGTCGCAGACGGGAACACACACACCCGGTCCTCCCTCCTGTCCTCCGCCCTCTTCCCTTCCCTCTTTCTCTCTATTCTCAGCATTGGCAGCAGAGATAAAGGCCCCCAAGCCCCTTTGTTCTGTGAACCCGAGTGCGAGTGTGTGTGTGCGAGTGTTGATGTGTGTGTTCGGGCTTGAGAAAGAAGAGCATGCATGTGTGTGAGCAAATATGCAGCCTGTGGATCAGCCAAAAGCAGCACCAAGGTAAATGGGGTGTGAAAGTCTCAGGATTATTAAGAATTAACAGGAGCAGCTTAATAAATCACCCTACAGCGGTGTGCGCTTGTGTGTGCGTAGGTGTGTGTCTGTGTGTGGGAGCATATCAAATGGACCTCCTAAAACTATGCCCTGCACTCACGCTGCTCCAACTTATGCACATGTGTTCAGGGCATCTCTCCAAATGTCATGTACACACACACACACACACACACACACACACACACACACTCACACACAGAATACTGAACACTGGGCTTCCCCTGTAATCACAGTCCTGTTATTGCAGCATTTCTTACTGGCCAGTCATTAATAGGAAGAGTGGTTTAAGATGTATTAGGCAAACAGTTTCCATGATGAGGGATAATACACACACACACACACACACACACCCACAAACTGTTTCACTTTCAGAGTGTGCTCCGTTCAAGGCTGAATAAAAAGACTCCCAGAACAAAGCTGAATATCAAAACTGAATAAGTGGCTGTGCTTTCCTTTCAAAAGTTTTCACTGATATTTTTACTTCATGTACCCTTCACAAAATAATTATTCCAAGATTTTTAATGAATAAAAATGCATGTTAAAAAAATAAAAAAAATCTGCAAATGGAGAAAAAATTTATTAAAATAATCTGATTTAGAAGTTATATTGTGTTCACATACTTTTGTTTGGTTTTATTAACTCCACTGTTTTATTGAACTTATTGAAAAATGTCACGAAAGATTTAAACGCACTTTAAGGTCATTAGTGGTGAGTAAAAGTGATGAATGATAAGTTTTAGCTCAGAAATACCAAGTTATAATTTTTTTATGCCCTGAGGACATTTTTCTTTCTTTCTTTCTTTCTTTCTTGACATTTCTACAAATAAAAAACTTAATTATTACAATATGCATGTGTGTCACTGTTTGTTTCTTTATTTTAAAATGCTGCTTTTGATTAGAGGAAGTTCTGCTGGTAAGTCACTGACATTAATGAAAGTGACCAATTAAGGCACCAAGTTTATGCAAAAGAAATGGAGATGAAGAAAAAAAGAACAAATGAGACAAAAAAGAGGGACTTAAAAATCAAGGACAACTAAGGGGAAGTTCTCCAGGTATTTTATTCCACTCTTTAGAATAACCACACTGGCAGAGCTACTTAACAAGCCAAGTGCCGCAGGGAGACATAGAGGCCAGGCCCGTTTTTCAGCGACAAAGTTCAGACTCATTATTTCCCTTTTTCTGCAGTCATTCCCTTTTAAAGAGACCTTCTGTGTGCTAATGATAGTCTTATAAAGAGGCCCAGAGGGGAGCAAGTCAGAGATATGGATTTATGGATTTATGCCTGCTTTGGACACAGGCTTTGATCAGAGCACATTGATCTGCAGAGATTTACACCACAGCAACTCAATAAAACTCCTTCGCTCTTTCACAAAAGTGTCGGCCACTTTAGAGCCATTTGTCAAAGACAATTGCAAATCTGGAATCGGTAAAAAGACTCTCCGGAGAGGAGAGGACCGATCTGTGATGAAACGTGAATGCAAATGTTCGGTTCATCATCACGTCCCCAAAAATTTCACTTTAATTTGATTTCATTTTGCAAGCCAGCAGACTAACGCCTAATTAGCAGAGCAGCACCTTTAATGAAGAACAAAGGGAATCACTGAGATGTTCTTTCAACAAACTACTGACTGATGACAGTGATTTTCAAGCCGGTTCCCGCCAGTCTGTCTTGTGTGTGGAGCATGTACTTACTGCGTGTTACCACCCCCTCCAGCCTGATGATGTTGGGGTGGTCAAACTGTCCCATGATTGACGCCTCAGCAAGGAAGTCCCGCCTCTGTTTGTCTGTGTATCCTCCTTTGAGAGTCTTGATGGCCACACAGATCTCCTTCTTGCTGGGCAGCTTCAGGCGACCACTGCACACCTCTCCAAATTCACCTGAGGAGCAAATAAAACTTTCTTTACTCTTGGGTCTTCATAATAATTTCACTTTCAACTCTTTGTATCTGTTTATTTTTTAAATAAGCTAACAATTACTATTTATGGACGGACTAGCCACCGATGATAACATTTAATTTTAATAAATATCAACTTAATGTTTTGAATTCTCCATTAGACATAGATATGTGTAATGTATCACTGTGTTACTGTTCATCGCTGAGAAATGGTCAAAATATGTGTCCATTAAATCCGTTTGTGATTATGTGGCATGTGCACAAAGCACAGCTGTTCTGGGAAGATGTGTGAAGACAGAATATGGCACAACAAGTATATCAAGATAGCAGTCCAAGCCTTCAAAACCTCTCCCAAAAACTCAAGTTTCACATAATTAATTTGAAATGCTTGTCTTTGAGTCCAACCAAAAGCACTGGGTTAGCTTGGAGCTTGCAGCACATGGATCTACTTCAGACCAGCTAATGAAAGTTGCTGCTTTGTCCAGAAACTGTGTGTTTTCTTACAAAGCTCACTGTAAACAGACTAAATTAAAAGTTATGTTCCAATCTCGTGTTAGAATAACTGAAAATAACCAACTTGTAAAATACAATAATTTTCTATAATTAAAATTCAGTTTGTAGATCTACTTAAAAAACACCTTATTTCAGAACATGAAACGATTTCTTATATTAAACAAATAAGAAATAAATAATGACATAAATTATGATACATTTGATGAGGTATTTTAAATTTTTTTTCTTTTTTAAATTTGATAGCTGTTCAGAATCACAGGTTTTTGCTATTAGACATCAAATATTCACAGTCTACTTTTTTAAATCTAAAAATATAAATTTTTTGTATTAAACAAAGCAAGAAAAATATTGTTAGATACACTGAAAACACTCTATCAAAAATATGTTGTTTTTTTTACAGTGTTTTTTCACGTCTGCCAGTGAATCTGAGATCAAGCCGCAGATCAAAAACGTCTTAATGAGTACCCCCGTCATTACTTACTTCCCATTAATCAGGAAATGCATTTGTTGATTTTGGAGGAATCATTGCATAACTTACACTCACATTTCAAATAGTAACTCCACACTGAACAGATATCAATGTGACCTGTCAACTATATTTCTGTTGAATGAAAATGCAGCATGACTCAACATCCACTCTGGGAGAGCTCAATTAGCATTCCTCGCTGGTGAGGGGATGTGTGTGTTTACTTCAGCCCTTACTTTGTGTGTGCATGTGTTCATAAGGCACTGTAAGCCTTGGAGGTAGGCTGGCCACTTCAAAGGCTGCCCCAGTGACAGAGTTTTGGCTGGACTGTAGAAGATGAGTGGAGTGTGTATATCTGTGTGTAATGTGCTGAACTGTGAAGTGTGTGTTATCCCATAATGTATATGCATATTGAGTGTGCTCAGTCGAGGTGATGTCAGGGCTGAGACGTGCAGATCTCTTTCTCCTCCCTGTACAATCATATCCCATAGCAGCTCCGGATCAGAGAGCATGGGTCAAACTCTGGACTTGAAGCACTGGGGTCTGGAAGAAGTTAAGCCAGAATAATTACAACCTGTCTAAATACCAAAAGCATGCCTGTTCTTTCCTGCTCCGCTCCGCTCTTCTGGCCCTGAGCAGTGGACGGACTGAGCCAGGCCAAAGCACCTTTTTATGTGGTCACTCTGAGAAAGAAGATCTCGCTCTAATAAGGCTTGATTAGGGACACTCACTCCTTTCCTGTTATGAGTGGAGCTAGGTATCCACTTTGATGTTAAAGTCTGACCCATGTAAGCAGAGCGGAGCATGTGTTTCGTGTCTTTTAACACACAATCACCGATTGGCAAGAAGATCAAAGCCCTGTTAACATATTTAATGAAGACAGATGGGGGTTGCGGCAGAAACGGAGAAAGAGGAGGTATGTTGTATACTGTTCTGAGTGCTTATGTGGCTTCATAAAAATCACACAGATGGGTGGTATGTTGCATTGAAGCTGACGGACAAAAATGTTTACATCATGGTCTGAGCTTTAATGTTCACCTCTGGTGTTCAGCTCACATTTTCTCAAGTTAAAATGGATTAACAGGAGCAAGCCAAAGTCCCTCCTTTCTCCCTCTCTCTTACATCTGTATCTGCACTTCTATGGTTTTCTCCTACAGGGTTTCTTCTGCTGAGCTAACAAAAAAAAGTCTGTGTTTTTTTTGTCCATTTTCTGCAACAACTGGATCTAAACTAACTGCTGGTTACTAAAACTCATCACCCATTTGTATTTCTAATGTCCAGAAGCTGATTTCACAGCTGCTTTCCCACATAAAAATAGACTGCACAGCATGACTCTCAACTTCATGTCTGTGCAGAGAAGCACTAAAATAAATATACTTTGTCTCAGCTATGCACTGTTCATATTAAAAATGTATAGTACACTGTAGTGTAGCCTTCTTCAGTGTGAAGTCAGCTGTGTGTGGAGGTCTTGGGGTTCAACTGATATTGGTAGGGAACAATGAAGATGGAATCATTTACTAAATTCTTAATACAGTATTTCCACATATGCTTTTATCAAGTCATTATCTTCTCCACATCTAATATCTAAATAAATATCCTTGTAACTCTATGAAACGATCTGCTGTGCACCATGAGAAAATGCTTTGTGGAGAGTTTTGTAGTCCAGCTTGGAGTTCGACTCTCAGACCATCCTGACAGTTTTACAGTGTGAAGGGCTGGTGGGACTCTGGAGACCAGTCTGCTCTTATGTGCTGTGTGCTTTAGTCTCCATCTATTCTGACTGCAGTCATCATGAATCATAATGCATTACCCTCCCGTCTGCACTCCTGCTCAAGTTATCAAGGAGTACCTGAGAGGAGGAGACCAGAGGATAGGAGAGGAGGCTTGTTTTACTACAGCAATCATTAGACATCAGGAGATGAAAATCTGATAAAAGAGCAATTACCTGTGGGGAATGTAAAGAAAAAATCATGAGAGGTGAGAGAATGAAGGAAGGACAGACAGAAAGGAAGCATGAACTAACTCATTTTTCTCATTTCACCGTCTTTGCCTTCATTATATGTTAGGACTGGAAAGAAAGGACGACAAGCTGAGGCACTAAATGCTTTCTCACTCCCAGCTGTGCAGTATCTGACACACAGATAACTCGCCTGCCGCTATGAAAACGTAGATATATAGAAGCTCTACATGCACTTTGCTCTTTCTTGGTGTGGTTGTGCACTTTGTGTGTCGTTATCATATTAGTGAGTGTGGAAGCGTGAGAGAGTAAAATGAAGTAACTGTGAGGGAAAAAGAGGTCTATCTTCTCTAATCTACTTTCTGTCGTTATTACTTTTGGCACCTTTTTACACTGATAAACCTTTCTATTGATTTCCCAACCATACTGGTAATTTTGGTTCTTAATTATGTTTGCAGATGAGAGATATATGAAATGAAATACACAAATTTGTAGTTTGCAATGTTGTAAACTTGTTTTTTTGCTGCCTGAAATAACCTGTGTATACTGTGGGTGTGCAGCAAAGTCAGGTTAAGAGTTTGCTCCTTCTCACCTGCTCCCACGACTTTATCGATGGCAATGCAGGAGGCATCCAGCTCCTTGGCAAACTCATGCACAGCCTGGCTCGGGTCCTCATATGTGTGGGGGTCCACATAGGTTCTGATCCCTGGCAAACGCACTGCAGCAGAATGAAAAATTAGTATCAATTAATGATGTTTTTCAGAAATCTGTGCCTCCATGTGCATTTCCCAGTGTGTTGGTGTCCTCTGAATGTGAGATTTTAAACAGCGTAAGTGTGTTTGGGTGACAAATTAAACTAAACTACAGATGAAAGATAGCTTTTCAGATAATCGTTTGCTGCTAAACAATATAACACAGCTCTATGAAAGGAGAGTTTTTATGTGTTTAAGTAAATCACAGTCATAAAAATGATGAGCAGATCTACACGTCATCTCTATGCAGCTGATTTGTGAAACTGACACAGTTTGTGAGGCTTCTCCAAATTGGTAAATTGAATTTCAATGACACAAAGACACTTTAAGTTAAATGATGTGCTCACATTTTGTTTTCTTTCTCTAAAGAAAAAATTAACAGTTTGATTTAGTCCAACCAGAATTTCATATCTGCACTGACTGAACCTGAAGATGCAGAAAGATGGTGTTTCAGTGGGCATGTGGGTATTGTTTTAAGACAGACTTAGAAAAAAAGAGTGAACCTATCCTTTAAGTAATACAGCTGTATTTTAGGAGTCTCTGTGTACTAAAATTTATGCTCTACATCTGACCCATCCAAACTATTCATGAAGCACTGGACAGATGCTGTTCAGTGCCTGGGGAGCTCTGAGGCTAACGCCTGAGTCAAGGTTAAAGGTAGGACTACTCCTAATAAATAACACATCCTAAGGAAATACGGAGAACAAGGAACAAAAAGTGGGTTTAGTGCAGATACAAAGGTGATGAAAATTAAGTGTAATGTTTTTTTTTGTCATTCTTTTTTAGGTTTCTTGTGGAGTGGAGGTAGTTTTTATTACTGTCTGTATCTGTGGAGAAAAACAGTCCAAATATGTTTTCTTCCAGTACTGGTTTGCAAATGGACCAGGAAACCTCTTTCTCAACACGGTCTTGTTTTGTATTACTGTCTTCTCAAGTGACTAAACAAACTGAAGTAAAGAGGAAGTATCTGCTTTATAACAACCAATGTTGGTCAAGATGTGTGGAAATGTTCTGAGAAAGACAAAATAACCCCAAACAAACAAAAAAACCCAATCAAATTATCAAAAATCAGCTACTTAGTTTTATTTCTAACAAACCAGATCTGGTTAAAACGGAGCTGAGTACTTACAGTGGCCGTTGCCAAAGTGCAATCTTTTCTCATCAGGATGTTTGGATTTGTTGCGGCAACAAAACCTGCCAATGCACACGGAGAAAGATCAGAAGTGGTGCCACATCTCCCAGTAAGAACTTCACCCACTGGTCCAGCCTGAGGGCCAGCGAGAACGGTGTGTGTGTGTGTGTGTGTGTGTGTGTGTGTGTAAAATCCCAGCTCTTATAAGCCAAGAGAGGATCAGTAAGTCTTATAATGTGCTATGGATTTATACTCTCTCTAAACACTACTGACTGCCAACTTCAGCAACACACACAGGCATGCAAACACCCCACACACACACACAACACCATACACACACCTAGACGTAGCGTTTCCATTACAATATATTTTACAAAACTTGTAGTATGCATTATTAATAGGTAATTAATAACAGTGAACTATCAGTTATGACTGAGGGGGAGGGGAAATGGATTACTGTGATTAGAGGAAACTACACTGAAGCTCAGACCATAAGTGAGTGGTGGACAGACCTGCCAATCAGGACGTAGAGCAGCACAGTGAGCAGGATGATGGCCACGGCGGAGGAAATGGCGATCAAAACGACCTGGCTGTTCTCACTGGAGATTGAGAACGCTGCTGAAAGATGGAAAGCAACGGCTAATGAGCGGTGCTAACAGATCCACTGAAAAACAAATATTACTAACATCTATGTAAACCAACATCACATATTCCTATTATTTAAAGCAATGTTCGAGTCAGCTGACACAGGAGAAAATCCAAGTAAATAAAAGTAGACATGTCTGAACATTATGTAAACAACAGCTACTAGTTCAGCTAGCATGCGTTTGAAATGCGCTGCTGCTTATGCTTGTTCAATGTATCACTGGTAATTTCTGTGCTTGTAAATATATGGGTATCTACCGTATTTACCGACTATTGAGCGCACCTGTGTATAAGCCGCTATTGAATTTATTCGAACAGTTTCATGTTTCCACTCTGACCGGGTCTGATATAACGACGCTAAATGTATCGGTGGCACGGAGCTTGCTAGCTTGTAAAAAGTTAACAAGCTTCATGCCAACAATACATGAGAAACACTGGTGTTTGAGTTCAAAGCGTCGGAAAAAAGTAGCGGCTTGTAGTCCGGAAAATACGGTAAATTTGACCAATGTCAAGTAAATAAAAAAATGTCCCACTGCAAGCCTATTGTTCTTGTGAGCGTAAACAAGTTTTAGACCAGAACAAGACTCTTCTTAAAATACTTAACATGCATAATTCTGTGGTTTCAGACTGGCTTCATAACCGGACTATTCAGTGTATATAAGACTGTGTCTGAAAAAGGCAGCAACAAGCCTCTCCTCTGTGCTGAGCTTACAGTCGGGGCTGGTCTCAAACTGGAAACTGGGGCTGCTGGCTCCATATCCGGCAGCGGTACGAGCTCTGATCTGAAGCAGGTAGGCAGTGTTGGGCTTCAGACCGTTCAGTGTTACATTACAACCTCGAGCACGGAGGATGGTGTAGCTGGTCTCATGCTCCTCCTGTAAAACAAGTCAAGAGAACGACAAAGTTACAGAGTAATATTAAACTATTTTTAGTCTTTTTATTCATTATTTAAGAATATTTTAACAGTCACATTTTATTTTAAATACAAATTTTACATATGTTTTTAATGCAGTCTTAGTTGGAGCTATTTAATGAATATAAAATGTTTATACAATCCATACAATACAACACTGTATGCATAACACACATGTCCATTTTCACACACATGCATCCACAAAAACACCCCAGACAGTGTGGCAGCTTTCCTCCTGACCTGATGAATTATGCCTGTTATATTTTATGACTTCTCTCCTACTGATCTCCATTGATAAAACAACAGGAGGATTTACACACCAGGTCCACATTCAGCACATTGCTTCCAGATGTGGAAGGTACAAAAAAAAAAAAAAACTGGAGAAAAGAAGAGAAAGAAGAGAAAACAGGGGGTGGACTGCAGAAGAAGACAGATAGAAAGGAGGCCGATGTAAGACTAATTTGCAAAAAATGGATTTCTTTGAGAAACAAAGTAAGTCCTAATAGGAGTCATACAATAATAGTGGCGACCCACTAGATTTTCACCTCAAATGTATCCAGTCATAGCACATAGGCCATTATTACTTGAAAACATATATATTTTTGACCCAAATATTGGGTTAATAAGAGGAAAATGAATAGCCCAAGACATACCTTAAATCTCAATGACAACCTTTTATGAATAACGTCAACAATCCTGAAAATGAGCTACATGTTTAGCTTTGTAGTCAAGCCCATAAAAATCCTTCAAGGCCAAATAATGTCCAGACATTTTCAGATCCTCATTTTATAGACCCAGTCATTAACAAGTGCTCATTTGAACAGGTTACAGCATAAATGCTCATAGACACTGACACACACACGCACGCACGCATGCACACACACACACACACACACACACACACACAACTGCACAGCACAATGCAGGACAAAATAGGGAGATAAATCGAAAGCTGAAGCTAGAGACTCTCTGCATATCTCTATGGGCAACTGCATTATGCAACCAGTTGATATTTTCACA
>OOFC01016522.1:5692-20046 GCA_900323345.1 Pseudochromis fuscus
TTTTATGCTCGCAAACCCACCAGCTCAGCAGCATGTATCCCCCAGTCTTCGATTTGCAACCTCAAGGCCATTTTTCTTTTTCTGTTTGGACGCAACAAACACCTTATTGTTTATTTACTGCGGGTTTTATTGCGGCGTAAAGCATTAATGAAGCCGTGGGATCACCTGAGTGAGTTATAAATGTAAACAAAAACGATCCCTTTGGGTTGAAAGCGGCCACAATACTACGCGGTGTCTCATTCTCACCTTTTTAATGTTATTTATAGCACTAACAACACAGTTTCAACATGTGGCTTTCACTAACTCAGACAAAATAAAGAGCGCCTGAAGAAATTAGCAGGTTTTTTCCAAGGTACAACAACACTATGTGAAATACAGATGTATATTTTCCCTATACTCAGAAAAACTTGAGATATTGACAGCCAACATGTGTAAATTTGACTCGTACAACATAGTTCAGCTGATCCAAAGCTTTTATTGCTTCTGTTTTTCATTGAGGAGTTGAACCCATGCAACTTCGCTCTCTACGTAAAAGTCTCTCGACCTTTCCATCCACAAACTGGAATAAGTAGCCTAATAAATGCACGCCAGTATCTGAATGTTATCAGGTCGATAATATTACACTCGCGTAATCTTCTGCAGCGTTTATAAGCTCGTAAGATCGACATATTAAATACAAGAGGATGCATTCGCCACCGGATCGGAGCCAGAACGTCCAGACAAATTTTGAAGATCAAGGGGAAATCTTGCGTCTTTACAACGTGCTCCCGACACCAAGTCTGTCGTAATCCTGTCTTAAACCTGTCTGGGACTTTCGCGAGAATATAAACCCCGGTTTGATCCAGGCAGGATCTGGACCCTAAACTGAGCAATCGTATCTCTTTGAATTCTCGTGTGTACACCTTGAAACTGGCTAGAAAACTCTTCAGAGATGATAAATATCAAACAATATTTCAGCTGGAGCGGCGACTGCATTCTAAGAAATCGACTTCCTCTGTTTCTGTTTAGTGAAATAGCCTTTACAAAATGTGGCTGAAATATTTTCCTCCACCAAAACTGACACAACAATGAGGTTAAATTGTGAGATTTATGCATGCAGGCACATTCGCACTCCAAACCGAATATTTGTTGTGGGGGGAAACAGAGGATCCATTTCCACACCACAAATAGTAAACAGTTGTTGAGAAAGTCCTCTCACAGCGGTTTCACATATCCCCCGAACGTGCAGTGCTTTCACTCAGACGCGCTCGCCAGATACCCACTTTGATGAAAAGCGTAGTGTAATGAGGAATGGCTCATATAGCCATGACTCACTGTGTTTGTCCTATTTTTTTAAGTGGCCGACCTCCACAGACCTCCATAATTCATCTAACAGAAAGTTGAAAGAGTGTTTTTCTGATACTCTATTGATCATCACGGGGGTTTTATCCTCAGGAGGGTTAAAGGAGGTCAGAGGTCAGCAGCACATATTATCTGTGAAAGGATTTAGCGTCACACTCAACAACACCTTGGACTGTGATGGACGAAACTTCAGACTCCAAACCACTTTTAGCAATAAAATGATTGTAAATCTGATTTTTAACAAGATTAAAATATCTAAATTAAGCTGCTTTTTCATGACCCTGACTACAACTGAGTGTTATTAAGCAGGGAACAGAATATGTCCACCTGAGCCACTGTGGAGAGCCAACACGTTCCATAGATTCCTGCCTGGTTAAACAAAAAAAGAAAGAAAAGATCATTTGTGGATAATTGCAACCACATTTTCAAGACACAGTCCAGTTCTTGGATGACCAGCGAGATCTGAAAAAGAGAGAGTGACGGGTGAAACAAAGGTAACTCTGTGGTGTCGTTAGTTTTCAGAAGCTTTT
Organism: Pseudochromis fuscus; assembly: GCA_900323345.1. Lineage (NCBI taxonomy): Eukaryota > Metazoa > Chordata > Actinopteri > Pseudochromidae > Pseudochromis > Pseudochromis fuscus. The sequence goes on from OOFC01016522.1 coordinate 7,564, forward strand.
ATGAGTTTTATCACTTTCAATAAATAAATTAATTTGATTTTCTTCTCTCCCTATGATCCTCCTTCTCTTATCTTTGTCTCCATGTCGTATGTTAGGAGGATGAAGGGATGCAGCATTACAGGCTTAGTCTAGTAGCCACCTGGCTCCAATGAAATGGTCTGTGAGATGTCTGTTTGAAGCATGAAGCCAGTCAATAGCCACCAGGCCTCAAAAGTCAAACCGATGTCACTTACTCCCTATGGCCACTAGAGGCTGGCTCCAGGTGACTTCAGTTAAAAAAATGGCGTGAAATACGATAGATTTTTTCCACAAGTCATTCTGATGTCATTAGATAAAGTCAACTCTGCTTCTCAGTGATCTGGTTCATCTGAAAATCATTTCATCACTAAGTAGATATCAGGCTTCAAAAAAAGAGGAAGATTTGGGGGCGTGGTTAGTTTGATTGATCAATGAGACCACTGCTGAACACGGGCTCAAGGGTAAGACCCGCCTCCTCACTCCTCCCTTCATATCCAAATATGGTCACGTCTGTTTCCAAAAATCCAACATGGCGACATTTAAATGACAAACTCCTGGCTTCATCCACAAACAATGGGTGACATCACATTAGCTTTGTTTCTATGCACAGGATATGTTTCAAGTTAGTGAAGAAACTACCAACAAATATACCGTATTTTCCAGACTATTGAGCACACCTGTTTATAAGCCGCTATTGAATTTATTCGAACAGTTTCATGACCGACCGGGTCTGATGTGACGATGCTAAATGTATCGGCAGCACGGAGCTTGCTAGCTTGTAAAAAGCCAGCGAGCTTCGTGCCGCCGATACTGAGCCACACCGGTGTTTAAGTTCAAAGAAAAAAGTAGCGGCTTATAGTCTAGAAAATACGGTAATTTCATGAGTTCACAAATGCCTCCTTTGACCCCAGAGAGGCATCTTCTCATCTTATCTGGAGGAACATCAGCTGAGAGTTGACCTGATTTTTTTAAGCATCCTCACAAAACATATAGCCCACAAATACAGGAGGAGATGATGTATGCGCACATGTGCAAATACACACAGAGTCGTCAATGACAAACACAGACACGTGAGCACACAAACAGAATCCAGGTGCTTTTCAGCGTTGTTGTCAGGTTCTCAGTATCTGCCGTGGGTTCAGTCATCACTCACGCGGGGGCTCCGAGGTCCTTGAGCAAATACCTTGTGAAAAAAAACCCACAGAAACTCCTCCACAGTCCATGTGGAGGCAATTCTTGGGTATTTAGAGCGGAAAGTCTCCACAGGGCTACTGGAGGAGAAGTCGAAATTAAAGCACTGCAAACACACACAGCACATCTCCCGAGCTAATTAGCAGTTACTAGTCGTTTGCGTCCACTGTTTGAAGGCGGATAGTAAACAGAGACGCTCTTTGTTGCGTCCCCGCTGATTGATCGCTGCTCATTGTCTGTCAGCTGAGACATGTGGGAATACAAATGTGGCCTCTGTCGGCGCTTCAAAGTCCCTCCATTCATTCGGCCTCTCGCTGGCGGAGCGCGGCGAGGCGTAAATGAGGTTATATTCAGGAGATCAAACCCACAGCGGAGAGACAAAAGAAGAAAAAAATCAAAACAGACTGTGGCATGTTGTTGTGTCTAGCACACTTTGCTTGTTGCGCTGCACTGAAAATGTCCCTGAACTCTGGAGGACCCCGCTTTGATCCTGCTCTGTGCAAGCAGTCACCTGTCTGTGACCTCTTGACCTTCGCTCACAAACAGCTGTTTGGTTGTCAGATCAGCCCATTTCTGTCAGTTCACCTAATATGCACCAGGCCTCACCCCTGATCTTGGGGAATGGAGGCTAGTCTGAGAAAACACACTGTGGTTCCTGCTTTGTCCTATTTACAAGAAGCTGAGAAAGGCATCCATCCATCCATCCGTCAGGCCCATAACTCAGAGCTCACTCCCCACTCCTCCGCTGTTTGTATCCCATCCATTCAGGTCTGCCTCTCTTCTCTTTCATGTCATCTGTCTTCTGTCTCTCCGTCCTCTCGATGCCGCCGCAGGGTTTGTTTGTTGTCAAGTGTTCAGATCCACATTCTAACCCAGATCTGGGTTTCCGGGCAGAGCTCGCCACCTTTCCCCCTCCTCCACTCCTTCCCGTTTCTTTCCACTCGGGCATCCTAAGGGGAATTCTTTTTGGTGTTATTTTCCTCGCAAACAGATTCTGAAAAAGCCGTTAAAACCTTAGTAAATATTTTCCACTCTATAAAAAGAAATTAACTTTGGGCCTCTATATGAAGAAGCACTTAGGGGAGAGAAAGGCAGTAAATTGGGACAAAAAGCTGTGATGCTGAACTAGCGAGCGCCTCCTCATTTGATGTTTGGCTGGAGACAGAGGTACCTGCCATGAATGAATGGACTACACAGAGCAGTCCTTGTTCCTGTAAGTCTGTGCATCAGCTCTTTTTTTTTTTTTTCTTTAAACTCATATTCCTGTCAGGGGGCCTCCCATATGTGCTGTGCAATGTGTGCTTTGTCAAGGAGGAAAAGAGGCCGAAAGAAAAAGAGATAGATCTTCGGGGAAGGTGCAAACGCTCTCTTTTCACTGTCCTGACTCCCCTTAAGTGCTGAGCCTGCACATTTTCCCCTCCGTCGGATTGTAATGGAAAGTTCTGTAATGGAAGAATAACCTCGACAAATCTGACACATAAGTCGAGCTAATTGAAGGAATGCAGTCAAGGCAGAGCGGCGGCATTGTTTCTGACAGTGATTTCCAGCAAAGAGTGGCTACTGTTACTTTAGCAATTAAGATAACATAAACCTTGGCAACAAACGAGTGAGTAAAGGGATTAATCCAAACTACTAGATAATGTTACTCTCGTGTTTAAAGTCCTCGCAGTGTTTTCTTCCATCTCCTCCACTGTGTATTATACCTGCTGCCTTTGTATTGAAATCGTGACTTTGGAGGATTGTCTGCTGGAGCGGCGGAGGGATTTCTCTGCCAACCTCCGTCCTGAATCCAGAAACTCTGCATTCCAGAGTCTCTGCAGCCCCGCAGCTCGCTCGGCGTCCAGCACTCAGAAAAACGTGAGCGCAAAGAAGCTCTTTCTATTGATTTTTCTTCGCTTTGGAAAGCCATTTCCCTTCCCGGCATCATGTCAAGATGTTGGCTCTCGGGCTTGCGCTCAGGTGCCCGGGCTGAAGTGCCCAGCCAAAGGTACAGGTCAATTTGTCTGTCAGTCAGTGTAATAATAACTGCAGAGCTAATATCGTGCCCATTTATGGAGCGGCTCGAGGCGGTTGCTGTACATCCTCACAGTTTGCTGGAGACGTTTCAGATGATTTCAGGAAGCTCTCACATTACTAAATGTGTGACACTAACTTGTTGAGGTTTCAAATGAGGCCTCATTTCGGATTGAAAATTACTGCCCAAGTGGCAATTCTTCAGCGGTTTTGCAGGGTTTATGGCAAGATCCTCAGTGTCGTGCAAACCTTCTGGACTGTAATTTGTGGATTCGGGAGCAGTCTAAGAACTGGAGCGTTTCCAGTTCCAACAACGCCTCGTGATTATTGATCTTTGTCTAACCTTTGACCTCGAGCTTCAGAGCAAATTAAAGGCTCCAGGCAGCACTCAGGACAAGTGGTCAAGTCTCAGAAGGATTAGATACAATATCAGCATTAAGGTTCACAGACTCCAGATGACGGGACAGAGCCATTTGAAAGCAAACAGTCACACTTCAACTGACCATTAGCAATCAGATGTCAATATCCTGTGTCAGGACCACTCACATAGCTCCAACAAGGACATAAATCAGAGTACTTGACATTACTCTTGGAACTTATAAAGCAGCAGTTTCAATCTTTTATCACTCAGTAATACACTCTGATACATAATGTAACTGAAAGCACTGACCTCTACCACGGGATAACCCAGCTGTACTGATGACACAGACTGTACATTGTTGCCTTTTTGTGGTGAAATAACAACACTATCCTGAATCAAACTAACTGGATCAAATGAATCATTTGTTCCTTGGGTAACACCCTATCTCTTTAAAAATTTATGGAGATCTGTTCATGCATTTTTTTGCAATGTTGTTAACAAACAAAGGTGAAATCATAACCTACTTGGAGGAGGTAATGGTGCCTCATTAGCCCAGATATTTAGGGAGTCATTTTTGGGTAGGAGAGGTAAGATTGAGGTTAGATTGGGGTTACAAACATGTGTGGCCCCTTTATGTTATGTTTAATTAATAAATCAAAAATGAATAAATTCATGAAAACTAAATGAGACTCACATTTTAAAAACATGACATTGTGGAGAATGAGATCTAATGGATACTGGTTTCACTCCCAGTTCAGCTGGAAAGAAACAGACAGGCCCATATGACTTGAGTTATCTCCGACTCTCGGTTCATGAAAGGAGAACTTTTGTTTCACATTCTTGAACATGTTGGGTTTATTTCACGCAGCACTCAAAGAAAAATACACAGTAGGAAGCATGTTTTAAACTAAAAGCCCTCCGCCGTCTCGCAAAGAGGACGCCGAGAATCTCGGTTTGTGGGCATCTGTTTATGCACCAGTGTTAGACGAGGACAAGCCCAACAAACTTGAACAACTTTGCCAGCGGGCTGCTACTCCTGGATTCAAACACCCTCTAGCTGACCTGGAGTCAGGCTTGGAGCCAGAAATTACCATCTGTTTCAAGATGGCCGTCAGTGGGCAGTGGAGTGGAAAACGTGTTGCGAGACATCTGATTAGTCACTGTGGCCACAACATTAATAATTGACAGCAAAGAGGTAGATGGTAACAGAGTTTACATCATTACTGTGTTTAGCAGAATGTGCAGAATAGTATTACTTCTATTCTGTTTTACAAACGAAATAAATTTCTGTCTGGCAGACTGAGCCGCTCAGCTGGACATCATCTGCAATATATTTGGTCACTTAGGAGATGGAGGGTGTTTCTCAACACGTCCACTACGGGAAAGTTTGAGACAATAACTGGAAGAGTCATGCCCTTTATTATTGACCAGGGAGTTGAAACACACCGACGTGACTCAGCCCTCATTGCTTCCTCTTTTGTTTCCTGATGAGCCGCGGCGTTCCTGTCGTCCTCTGCCCAGTAACTCCCACGGAAACAGCGCGCAGGTGTAATGAGCTCCAAACTGGCGTCACTGGTGATATCAGAGAGGAAGTTGTGGTTGGGTGGTGATGATGGCACATCAGGAGGAGGTGGAGGGGGGGGATTTCCTTCGCAAGGGGTTTGAGGATGTTGGTATATGCCAAGTTCAGAGATGACGTTTCATTGGGGAAGTTGGCGATTGGTCATTTCACAAAGGATTTCCCCGATTTGATGTTTTCTCTGAATGGATACCAGATTTAACTGTTTGTCTGAAAGATTTATTGGAAGCGGATGTGAATCTGGAAGCTAAATGTGTTATTGCGTTTAGGGCAACTTCATTGGCCGTGACCTGCAGTATGTGTGTGTCCAGTCATTCATTCATCCGAAAAGCACCAGTCCAGTCACGAAGAAAATATGGCTTTCACAGAAGCAGCAGGTCTTAATTACTTCAAGAAATCCTGCAGCATCCACTATAAAACTCTCTGTCTTTATCTCTGTCTCTCGCTCTGTTTGTCTCTAAAGGGTAGAGTGGTTAGGTGACTCCATTAGTATTCTGACTTTCTCTGGGAAATGGTCTTATAAACAGCTGGGAGCCACAGCAGGGGACCGGGAACAATGCACAATGTGTGTGTGTGAAACCATGACAAACCAAAGACTTCTATTACACATATACACACCAAATAGACCGATGCCAAGTCATCTTCATTAACCGGTTGTGTGTGTGCGGTAATGTTACTTTCACCGTGAGACCCCCAAAGGTGCACAGCAGGACGGCTAGCATCACGAAGCGTAACTTATGACGTACTTAGGGTACGATGTCTGCATGAATGGGCTTGAGTCACAAATAAAAGAATGTCTTAAAAGCAAAGTGACATTTCCACTGCTAAATACCAACGTCATTCAAGTAATGATCTACTACAAAAACCGTTGGGTGCCTCTTTAAGAGCTTTGGTTGTTTTGTACAACGGGGACAGGATCTGTGTGAATATTTGTACCAAAAACACTAAAGGATGTGACTTTCTGGAAAGTTTTGAGGAAGGTCATCTCATCAACATCATCATCAGAAATAATTACATAAGAGTACTATAAATATATGTACTACATTTACATCACATTGGTTATCAAGCTGAGGTCAATGTATTTCACAGTCTATGGCAAAATCCAAGGATTGCATGAGATCTATTAGTTGACTAATTTTACATCTCTTTATGTGTCGCGCTTTGTCATATTGGCCAATTGCTCACCAGGCAAGTGGGTTGAAAAATCAAGGCGTCCTAGAAATCAAAAGAAACAAATAAAATGTCCTGGTCTCTACTATGGTGTTTTTTTCTTCTGGCATTAGAAATTACAGGACCTGACCTGAATATTTTGTGAGATTAAAGCTGAAAAATTTACAAAACAATGTCCAGGAGGTTTTTTTCTTGAAAGCAGTGGGAACCCTAAAAATGCACAGTGAAAAATAGGAAAGTAGCATAAAAATGAAGAAAAGCCCAAAGTAAGAAAACTGTGTCCTAAAATTAATTGAATGCCAGTGCAGGAGGTACTTTGCCCTTTGATGTAGGAAGGAGGAAATCCAGGATGTGGAAGTTTACTAGTCTTGCTTATTACTGCTTTTGCCACTTTTGTTGTTGTGATGTATGCCCCAGGCCTCCATCAGCTGCAGCTTTCCAAATAAACATAATCTTACTATGAATGATTTAAAGTGTAGCAAATAAAACATAGAAAGTAGTGTTAAAGCAAACTACACATAGATCTATTGTAATATGGGAATATGAGGAATCTTAATCGTTGTCTAACCTGAACTATACCATCACTGTCCTACACTGATATTGTAGGGTTTAGCTGAATGGTTCAGGATCACTGTCAGGTGATTGTGTTGGATATATGTCTTTCTATTGAGTAATACAGGCTGTGACCTGGATTCACCTCAGTGTACTTCATAAAATGAGTGTCTGTTAAATATTTTTTTCCTGGCCCTGAATATTTCAACAACGAGCCCCTGTGACCATCACTATTTACAACTTGGCGAAGACTGACGAATGTTTGATACGTTTCTTCGAAAACCCGCCACGCTGCGCAGCTTCAGAAACACAATGTTTGGGGTTATATAGAAGTTAAAGATTTATGGAGCCAAGTGTTGAGGCTGAGTGGGGAGGAGTGGTGACAGCTTGCCCTTTGACTTGGCATGTCTGGTGATGGACATGTTGCCAGGGTCAACAGCGGACTCTTCAGTTGGCTATATGAGATCTTCTTATGCAATGGACTGTTTTCAAGGAAGTGCCTCCTGTTTGGCCATATGGCTGGAAGACAGCAGATCTTGTGGCTGATAAAGGAAAAAAAACAGGGCTTATAGAGCCAGAAAAACAATTTAAAGACAGAAATACGGGTGCGTGCTGCGCAGTGCTTTTGCGTGGGCGGTAACCTCAAAGACGCATCAAATATAGAAAGTGACAGGTGGCAGAAACCTTAAATCATACATAAGTGAACACGAAGGAGCTGCTTAGCTCATCTTCAGACACATGAAGCTTCAGCGGCCTTTTACCAAAGTGTCTGATGGTCTTGCTGCAAGCTTCACATTCCTCTCCTCACCCTCTGTTCCCAAAGTGGCCAACGCCTCAGGACTGTAGTTACATAACCAGTGCTAAAGCTGTATATCTCTGCAACGTATTTACCTGAAACAACATGACCCCTGCTCCAGCAGCGACGGCCACAACTGAAGGCTGGTTTTTCTAGAAAAACACACCCCACTCCAACAAATATGCACTACCTGAGTTGTGGAAAAACAGCTTTCAGACCCATTTTATTTTATTAATAAAACAAATGTATCCCCACGCTGTGCGGAGGGATGTTTGTTCAGCTTTTCGGCACTCGACACGACTCGAGCCTGTCGAGGCCTTAACGCAACACTGGTTCAGTTAATCAGGGGCCAGGCTGCTCCCACTGACAGTTACACTCAGTTTGGGTTTAGTACCTTCACACATACCAGGAGGATGGAAATGACCCCTGGTAGTCTGCTGGGCACCATTACACTGAACGCTGTATGAATTTCGGCCTCATTGTTCCATCACGTTGTCGTTTGGTCGCAAAGTATTCAAGCTCTGAAAAAGACCTCAAGAAAACTGAGCTATATGCTTAATTTTCAAAAGAATTTACTGACTTGTTATGATAGATATGTTTTGCAGTGCGAGATACAGCACTGGGCAGAACTCCTCATTCTTTCCCATGCCTCAAATTATGTGAGGTATTTGGAAAAAGGAACTAAAATGTGTCCCCAGTGGATCCAGAGTGCGCAAGGGGTATAAACTCTCACTTAGGAAAAACACTGAGGAGATGTCATTAAAATCACAGAGGAAGCACAACAGATGGGAGAGACAGCTTTACAAGTTATTACCGAGAGGGAGACACAGAGTTAACTGACTCCGTAACTCACTCCGCTCTTGTCTCTCTTCCCGTAATGGATGTCTTCTCGTGAGCGCCGCCGGTTAATCCTCCCTCCTTCGTCGTTGGCGACCCACACGTTAGCCATCAAAACAGAGCGAGTCCCGGAGAGTGTGTGCTTAGATAATTACTGTTTAAATCATGCCAATCAATTGCCCAAGCGAGGGAGGTAAGGAAAACAGTCTGATGAGGCCCTTTGTGGAAAACAAGTCTGGTGGGCACATCCGCTGGCACACACAGGCAAAAATGCAAAAATACAGACACCTCCCGTCAAAGCTCGTGTCCAGACATGAGACGCCATAACTTACCCTCCACTCAGGACGTCAGGAAGGTGTGGGTTCACGTTAAAATGTCTCATTTTTGCGGGATGAATGGGGGTCGACCTGGACGACACGAGGTTAAGTGACTCAGTTGGTTCACACACGGGGCGAGGTGTGTAATTTGTGTGATATTTATGTGTTCTTTCAGGCGTACAGCACGTGTGTACTTCAGTGTGGGCGTGTGCGTGGACGTACGCAAGCGAGCGCGAACGTGACATCAGAGCGTTTCCGAATCCTCCCCCTTTGTTTCGCTGCCGTCCGTCGCCGACGAGGAGAGCGCTCCTCTTCTTCGCCGTGTAAACAGAGTTATGTAATTGTACCGCTTCAGATGATAAATGGGGAGAGGTAACGATGGGAATCTCGCGGCCCTCTACGTCAGCAGAGTGAGAAACCCCAGCGCTAAGCCTCCCCGTGTAATCATTTTGTGAGTGTGTGACAGAGACGGAGCGAGGAGGGATAAAAACAAAAATGAGAAATGGGGCGGCTGTGTGGGCCAAGCAGGACAACAAGGCATGTAAACCACAGATTGAGACAGAACAAGAAGACGTTAGACAGATTGAGGCCAAAGGCTGACGTCTGCGTGACCGAATGGTGACAAAGCGATGGATTTTCCACGTTTTAAGTTCTTGTGATTGATTTCCCGACTCTACTCCGGCGATCTTTGTGGCGTACCTGGCTTGTCTGTAAATTCTGGAGGTATCACACAATCTGATGATGAGCGAACAGATAGTTGGCTCTAAGTCGGGTCAGCACATCTCCTACCCGCTGTCCAAGCCAGATGTTTAAACCTGACGAAAGCAGGTATTTCCAAGGAGGACACTGAGGAACTATTTCTCTCCTCTGATGCACCTCTCTGCATCAGTCAGTAAATCAGAGGCGAAACACAACAAGGCCACTTGGATGCATGTAATAAAGAGATTTTACACTCACATCCAATCCTAGCACACATCAGAAACTGTCAGGAAAAACAGGCTTGGAGCAGGGACCCAAACGCCGACACCGAGGCAGACGCAGATCAGTTAAAGTAGCTTTAACTCCAGGCAGAGGTTCCCAAATATCAGCAGGCAAAGAGGCAAGGTCACAAGTCAGGCAGGGCTCACACAAAACAAGACTATGAAAACAAAACATGAACAAAAGTCTGGATCGTGAGCTAAGGCTACAAACGAACCCAAGACACACAAGGGGATATGTACAGGCATGACAGGAGTGGTTGACAAGAGGTGGACAATTAGACAAGACAGTCAGGACAGGTGTGACAAGTGGAGGACAGGAAGTGAAACTTGGATAAACACACAAGGGAAAGACTTAACAAAATAAAACAGGAAGCACGAGACATGAGAAGACACAGACAAAGGAGGAAATGACCACTGAAACAAGACTAAAAGCTAAATACGAGAACTCATAACAATAAAACAAACATGACAGAATCCTACTGGCTCCCTTTAACAATCTGATTTCCAATAAATTGCTCCCCCTCTGCTCATCACACACTGCCGACTTTCTTCGCACACACTCCTCCTCCTCCCCTCTCAGAATAACACATCTGAAATTTCCTCACCACACGCATACCGGGCCCGGCAGCGAGTCATTGTTGAGGGCGAGCTTCCGATCCTGGAAGCCGCAGTGAGCGAGGCGGCGAGGCCCCGACACCCAGCCCAAGAATGCAAGGTGCAAGAGCAGCAATTTCCCCCCTCGGCCGGCTGTCTTAACACGCCACACACAGAGGCCGTCATTATGGCCGCAGCACGCTCCCGCTGAGCTCCGATGCGAGAAGGTTATGATGGATGTTGAAGCAGATCTGGAAATAAACCGATGATAGTCAGAAAGTCTTCATACTGTGTGGCCTTGGGTGTAATACTAATAAGAAGCTGGATAGACTATGGACAGAGTTACAAGCAATACGCCACAGTATGTATCCAATGTAATTCATAATTCCATATTGTTGTGTTTGTCCAGGTGTGTAGCAGCAGCCTATGGGGCTTTGCTGAAAGGGTTTATGGGGGGTCTTGTTTCTAAGATAACACAAAAACACAATTAACCCCCCGTGACACATGAGAAGCACTTCCTGAGCCCCAGCTATACCAGCAGTTTCCCCTGCCAGCCAGCACTAGTGAGGGGGTCTATTGTAAAAAGGTGTGTTTACTTTGGCCTGTGCTCACCTTTTTTGGCGTGACCTCCCCCTCCCCCCCTCCCCCCGTCGCACACATTCACACACACACTAGAGATTTTGCAGATGAAATACAAAACTTATTACAAATTACCTTTGTCAGGAATAAAAAAAAAGCTTTCCACCTTGTCCCTCCCATCTCCAGTCCAAGAATTATTTTTGCTGAATTTCACTGGCAATTTTTGGTGCATGCACCCCCCTCAAGATACACTCCACACACACACACACACACATTCCTGGCAAAGTGCTGTAAAATAAACGGCGGGCCACTAAATTTCAACGAGCTGAGATGGAGCGGGCGAGAGAGAAAACAAGCACACGCCAGCAAGAAAATGGGCAACTGGTAGAACACAGGGCTCGGCTATTTGTTGATCCAGATGGCCACGTTCTCAGCAGGCCTCAGTTCATTTTCATTGTGGGAGAGAGAAGTGGAAAAAAAGACAGAATCAAAGACAAGAATCGATTGTGAGAGAGATCGGGACACTGGGGGGGTTTGTTGGTTTGGATTTACCCCAACAGGCTCTACCTGCAGGATGTGAAAAGAGATTTGTGTTGACTCAATGTAAGAGTTTTGTTCTGATGGTTGTTTGAACAACTGTAAAACAAGGGAGGGGTACAGGGCAGGAAGCTGGTTCTTCACCCAAACTCTGCACTTCCTCTAAATTTTGTGGAGTGTTTTTATTCTAGACAACTTTAGTCGAATACTTCCTGTGTGGAGGAGACCAAACCAGAGCTAAAAGGAGAGCAAATATTGGAGATGCATTTACCAGGTACTCAACTTGAGCTAACATGTGATCGCAGTGAGAGAATAAAATAGTGGGCAACAATTAAAGACATCAATAACATAAAGCATCAGGAAAGACAGTAGAGTAGGCCAGTAGGGCAAGATTGTAATGATATTTAAGGGCATCATCTAAGGACTAAAAGGCAAGATTGTACTGATATTTAAGGGCATCATCTAAGGACTAAAAGGCAAGATTGTACTGATATTTAAGGGCATCATCTAAGGACTAAAAGGCAAGATTGTACTGATATTTAAGGGCATCATCTAAGGACTAAAAGGCAAGATTGTACTGATATTTAAGGGCATCATCTAAGAACTAAAGGGCAAGATTGTAGTGATATCTAAGGACTAAAAGGCAAGACTGTACTGATATTTAAGGGCATCATCGAAGGACTAAAAGGCAAGATTGTACTGATATTTAAGGGCATCATCTAAGAACTAAAAGGCAAGATTGTACTGATATTTAAGGGCATCATCTAAGGACTAAAAGGCAAGATTGTACTGATATTTAAGGGCATCATCTAAGGACTAAAAGGCAAGACTGTACTGATATTTAAGGGCATCATCGAAGGACTAAAAGGCAAGATTGTACTGATATTTAAGGGCATCATCTAAGAACTAAAAGGCAAGATTGTAGTGATATCTAAGGACTAAAAGGCAAGACTGTACTG
>OOFC01016523.1:0-26627 GCA_900323345.1 Pseudochromis fuscus
TTTACAGTCTGATCAACTCATGCACCTACATTCTCAGTCACCCAAGGAAGAGTTGCTCTTCTTCTACTGGCACACCAATCATCACATTTCTGACCTTAGTTATTGATGTATTTTGCACAGATCTACATGTGTGTCACTTTAGTCACTGTTCTTATTGAATCACAAGCCAGCTGAGCAGCGTGATGCTCCTGCCATCCAACAATGAATCTTCTTTGAAAGTTGCTTGAATCATTTCCTCTTGGCATCTTGTTATAAAATCTGAATGAATTAGACCTGGCCTGTTCAGTAGTTTTCTACATGCCATTGAGCAGGATTGGACTGTTTGTGCATTTATCGTGTTTTTCCACATATTTAATTCAAATGTTTCCTTTCATTTGTGACGTGTGTATGTGACACTGCAGTCATTTGAGTTCATCCCTCACTTAGCAGCTATAATCATTTTAAACCACAAGGGATATGCCATTGTTTTGGCATGGTTTTAAAGCTGTAAATAGAGAAGATGCAGTTCCCTTGCCATATAAAGAAAGCAGTCCCTGTGTGGGTGTCTGTGCAGGACTGTAGCAAGACCCAAAGGACTCCAATGCAGAGTTGGAGGCACTTTGACACTTATTCACAAACACTCAGTGACAAATGTTTAGACCTGGAAATGCCTCCAGGTTTGCCCAATTGCACCAGTCTTAGTTGGCGTGACCTGATTTGTTCTAATTCAATTTGGAAAACATGTAAGGGAATATGCACCAATTAAATGTGACATCAGCTGACATGTAGGGGCCTTAAAGCAGGCAGTGTCTTAAAGAGTCTTCATGTCACAATGTAGTTTCAAGACCTTCATTAGTTCAGTTTGCCCTTACATTTTGCATAACCCTGAATCAATTTGTGTTTAATCAAATTACCACACAGCAAACCTTATGTCAGGCAGTAGACTTATTCAATGGAGACAAAAAAATTACACATTGTTCATACTGTGTGTCTCGAACTTGTCTCCACACTTTAACTTCATTTAATCTATCATATACCTCATCTGGCCTTATGTATGATTTGTTGTACTGGGTTGTTAGCTTCTTTGTCAACTGGCACAAATATTTTTCTCGAAAAAACTCCCTTTCCCCACATGGTCAGAAAAATGGGCTAAAGTTTCAGCTGTGACTTAAGTCAAAAACTTGACTCTGGCTGCTTCTGATGCCAATTTGACATAACTTTCAATATTTAATAATTAATCACTTAAATGTCTGGGGAAACAAATTAGGTTGAATCTGCAGGGGAAATAAAACTGCAGACAAACTTTCCTGCTCCACTTTGTCTCATTCGTGCCTTTAATAAAAAATTAACAGCAGATTCGGGAGCAGAACTGAAACTGGAGCAGACACAACAGATACAAAACACTGTTGAACATTTGAAGATTAGTTAAGGCATCTTTAAGCCCTTAACTTTAGGAGGGCCCCCATAGTTGAGTTTAATGGCTCCCCATCACACACACACGCGTCTGGATGCAGACGTTTCTCATCCTCTCCTCACATCCTCACTCACCTCTCCTCCGTGGCCATCAAAAATCCCAAAGATAGACGGGTGGCTCTTGTTGACGATGTCGGTGAGCACCTCGAACCTGTCCTCCATGTGGTCTCGCCGGCCTTGGATGGAGTACACGGCCACGTTGTTGCTCTTGAACTCCCAGGTCTTGGAGAACTCCGCGTCCAGGACGTCCAGCCCGCCGAAGCGCTCGTTCTGCATCATCTCCGCCACTTTCCCCTTGACCATCTTGACCGCATCCCGGCTGGACTTGACGATGGTCTTCACTTCATCCGTGTGGAAGAAGTAACTCCACAGAGCCAGGCTGATGCACAGCAGGAACAGGGTCTCCGGTCTGAGCAGAAAATAACGCATGATCCGACCTAACAGGGACAGCAGGGTCATTGTATCCTCTATCATTTATTTGTTTACACGCACGGAATCGCGGCAGGTTGTGTGTCGCTCGCCCTCCGCCGCAGATTTCACTCCATCGTCGTGTTTGCTTTGGCAGCGGCGAAACAGGCGCATTTAACCGAGCAAAACATTCAGATTTTACACGGGGGGTGTGGGAGTCACTTCACTGCATTTTCAAAGCAGGCGGGAGGGTAAGGTGTCGCACTCAGGACCCGGGGAACAAACACGGAGCTCCGACTGGTTCCCTTCTAGCATGTAGCCCCGCAGTGAGCCACCAACGGCCGTCCGTTGACCATCTGCTGCGCTCCGACAGCACCGGCAGCCCCGGAGAGAAAGCGCAGGTCGTCCGTTTGGACTTCAGATTAAGCCTGAGTGGAGTTGTGGGCAGATCCGATCCACCCCCCACACACACACTGTCAGCCCTGCTACTGCTCCCAGTCCTGGAAATAGCGGTCTGTGTTGAAGCCCTCACATTCCCAGCTGCCACACTGGCTGCGACTCTCTGCTGCTGCCTCTCTAAACGGAGGTGTGCTGCCTTCAGGTGCAGCTCGTAATGTCCCTTTAAAGGAGTCGGGGTGTTGACGTTTATACCGCTCGTTTGTTGGTTTATTTAACAGCGACAGGACACATTATTAAACACTTCTGTAAATGAGTCAGCCAAGAGGCTATTTTTACATCTGTAATCCCTGGACTGATGTTAAAACGTCATCATAACTCAAACATTTGTTAGCATGCAGAACTGCGATAATAAAACTAAAGAGAATTAAAAGATGCATTCAAGTCATCAGCTAATTAAAACGTGATACAAAATCTCATAGGAAAAGACATGCGAGGCAATTACACTGGAGATGGATATTATTAAAAGTGATAGATTGAATGAAACCACCATGCGCTGTATTGTTGTACAACAAACTAAAACATGCATGTGAGATTAATTATCGTGATATTAATTTGCCCGTAACTGATTTATCATGGTATAAAATACTCATAAAACTATCAAAGTCATGCTAAAAGCAATTAGGTTTTCTCAGTGGCTTTGGCATATTTTGATATTCACCTTGTTCAACCATTAACCACATAAACAATTTCATATTTTTGGAACAAATTTTAAAGGCTTTGGTACGTTCATTCAAATGATGTGTAGTTTCTTACATTATTAACTGTTAATGTCATGTTGATCAAACTGTATCATAACTAATCAATCTCTGTTCATTAGCCCTACTCTCAAAAACATCTTAACATTATTTCATTGCATGTCATTACATGCAAAATAGTTGAATAATTTGCCATAATCTGTCGAGCATATTTGCCTTCCATAAGAGACTTTTTTTTTGTAAATGTATCTTGAAGGATGATTTACACTCTGTTGAACCTCATCTTTCATTTAATTCACAAATCATTGAGCTCTCTTTAATAGACAAGAGGTGCATCTCATGGACTTTCCCTCAGCCAAATGGATATATCTTATTTTTAAGAATTCAATTATTTTCCTCCTTGGTTTGCAATGCTGTAAAACTGTCTCCTTTTTTCATAGAGACACAAGCTGTCAATAAACTACAGTACTCTCGCATACATCTGAATCCTCTTCAATCTTATGCAATTAATCTCTCACACACAGTAATGTGTAACTTGCTGAAGTTATTGTATGTCATACAGAAATATGCACATCTCAAATATTGTTATCAAACCCCTTTGCCTTAGTTTACATCAGAAAGGCTTCCAGAGTATGCTACTATGTTACAACATGCTACAACATGGCTAAGAATTTTTATGTTTTATATAAATTTGTAGGTCTGATAAAACCATTGAACTTGCACCTTTGAAGTAACTTTGAATTGCTACTTGTACAGAATTTTTCATAAATAGGCTATATCAGGAGAACATTTAAAACAATAGAAAGCAAAACAGTTTAATTTAAATAGAACTTGTGCATGAAAAATAAATCAAATTAGATAAAATACAAACGATCACTGACCACAAAAGACAAGAAACATTTATAATGTGGTTATAAATTAGCAATGAGTTGCCCCAACTCCTGTAAAGCACATAAAAGAACTGAGAGTCTAAAAAACAAACTTCAGACTGATTTCCTGAAAGGATATTATAATACAATTTGACTGACATTTTTAATGAACAATGATACTGAATTATTTCTAAATTCTACCCATAAACCTACACTTGCTGTTATAACTGATAAGCAGGAGAAAGAGTTGGAGCTCAGGATTTTCCCAACAGCACCTGAAGGCATCCAAAGAACTGGCATACCACAGGTACACAGAAAGAGTATTGAATGGTAAATTATATATGTTCATACACAGGTTTCTAACTTTGACACTTGACAAAATATGCTAAATAACCTCATAACCATGTGCTGGATGGCCAGCTACACAATGTATGTAACTACACACATGGGTAATGTAGAGGTCCCACAAACCCTGTGGCAATGTGTTTTTGGTATTAAGTGCAATTTTTTGTAGATACATGAAAATATAAACATGAATAAATAAATAAAGACATTATCAGCTGAGAAAACACAGGCTGGGAGGTGGTTCTTGCATTATTGCTACGTTTTGTGGAGTGTCTTTGCATTAAAATAATACCATTCATTATTTCAGGCGGGATTGTGCTAACACATTAAATAAAAACACATAGCAAACTTCTATGCTCCAGTCTAGGAATAATGTATCTGTTGCAGAAAGAGTTTGAGAAACAGCAGGTTAATTGGGCCCAGTTGCTAATTTTTGCCTCAAGTAAATGAAAGTGGCTATGGTTGGACATGAAATGAATACACTTAGGTTTTGTTTATGCTGGTATTGATGTATTTTAAATGGTGAGGGTTATAAAACTGCAATGCACACTCCGAATCCAGATGACACCACCGAGCATTGACCTAGCATTGATTCAGTCAGAGAAATGCTGAATTGTGGTGAAGTGTGTTTCTGCTAAAAATTATATCTGACTAGGTCCAAGCAGAAATGCATTTATGTACTTATTTCCTTTTCTTAAATGAATGTCTTAAAGTGGCATTAAGTTCTTTAAACATTTCTTTATAGGAGAGAAATTCATTATTTGGGACTAGACTTGACATATAGCCTAGTTCTAGATATTCACATAAAATAGACTACATTTTTAGAACCTATGATGTTGCAACAGGACATACATTTAATAAATTGGAATAAAAGTGATATTTATTACTCTTATATTATTGTTGTTTTCTAACAAATGTGTCATATATGGCAGTCTATTACGCTTGTTAATTTAACTTAAATGTTTTTTGTTGAGGAATTTTGATCAGGCAAATAGAAGCAGCCTCGGGGTCCATGAGTATTGTTTGACGTCATCAAGCTTTCCTCGGTCTTCGGTGGGGAAAACGTGGAGGATTGTACTTCGCGTTGTGTGGTGGATTTCGCATCGAAATAGCCTCAGTAAGTTTTGTCATCGTTCGCCTGTACTAGTTACAGTTATCTGATACTTTTTGCTGACACTTTCGGTTTGTTTCTCTGCAAATATGTTTTAGAATCGCACATTAAAATGATCACTTAGCCTCAAATGCTAACTGCAGCAGCTAGGCTAGCAGCGCTCACTACAGAGTCTGCATGGCATTCTGAATAGTGTTGGCTCAAATAAATGCTAAAGTTTCTTATCCCAACCAGTTTTTCTGCTGTCAAACCTTTACATTGACGGGGCCGATTATCTCTGTATTTTTTTTTGTCCACAGGGCTTCACAGAGATCCACTGACACACACTAACCTGTCAAGTTGACAGTAATGGAGTATATGCAGGCTCCTGCCCCGAGCAGCCAGGGGAACATGTAAGTTTAAAAAGAAAAACGTTTGTGTGTTTTGTGTCCTTAGATCTGCAATTTTGTGAGTCTTAGCACACTGTAGACCCTTCTTAATGCTAATAAAACACTAACTCTAAGGCAGGACAATCAGTGCAGTGTAATGGAAACAATGACTCGTTAATGTTACCCGTGTTTGCTAAGTGAAAATGCTTACAATTATAAAGGTTTCTCACATCCTTGTTTTACAGAGAGACGTATTCAAGCAGACACATTTTCCTTTGTAGTCATGAAGGTTCAGTGGTGCACAACGGTGCATTGACAAGCTTTACAGCACAAAATCAAAACTGTTTTCACGTATATCATCTTTACATTCGGTGCACCAAAAGTTCCTATCTTCCTAGCCTGTATAGAGCTGCTTTCTCCAAGAAATGGTGATGGATCGAAATCTCAAAACAGCCAATGTTGTCTTGGTCCAGTTTCCATAGCAACTTTATACAAGGTGAATGTGGCCTGAGGTTGAAAAACAAATGGTGACATCAACTTGGCAGCATCTTGCTTGCAAGTTCTTACATTTTGAATGTCAAACATGTAGTGCAACAAAGCATCGGAGGAGTTTTTTTAAAAACAATGTGATTTCAGCTGCTATGAAAATGTAGATAAAATAAAAAATATTTATTTTTCAGCAGTTACACAGTGCTTCACAACAGCACAATTTAAAAGTAGAATCCTATAAAAATATAATGATTATTCTGCTTTTGGGCAACAATACTGAATAGGACATGTTGTGTTTCCTGAGAAGGCTGAAACTCAAAACACATACTTTATTGACTAAAAGCTGTAAAATTCCACATCATGTATTTATTTCGCCAAATTTGACTAATATTAATATTCTCCTCTCCAGCCTGTGCTGTACTTGTGGAGTCCCCATTCCTCCAAACCCAGCCAATATGTGCGTAGCCTGCCTGCGTACTCAGGTAGACATCTCGGAGGGAATCCCCAAGCAAGTTACAGTGCACTTCTGCAAGCAGTGTGAACGGTTTGTTTTATGCATTTGTTTACAAGCATAAATTGTTTTGAATGTAGTTTCTTTCTAATAGCATTTACAGAAGCAGGAATATTCCCTGAAACATTTTGGTGGGAAAGATTAATTTTCAATGTAAATATTCGTCTTTCATGAAGGTACTTACAGCCCCCAGCCACCTGGGTGCAGTGTGCTTTGGAATCCAGGGAACTCCTGGCACTGTGCTTGAAAAAATTGAAGGGCTCAATGACTAAAGTAAGTTTCATTCATGCTAAACTTCATGAAAGAAAACAGCATATTTCCAATCAGTGGATATTAACATCCCAGGTATATATTTCAAACTAGATTCATTATGATGTTAAGCGACTTGTGTCAGTTTTTGTTGTATTGGGTTTTTTTTATTTACAGTGGTCAGACATTTGTTTTTTTGTCGGGATGTGCAAAGGAAAATGTTTACATTAAAGTAGGGAACCTATTCTAGTGGCAGAAATTGTTGGAACTTTTAATATTTTAACTTTGTCTAACACAGTATATGGACTGATGACCCTTAAAGTCACTTAAAGGAACAGAACTTTGCGATCTTCACATTTGTGGTGTTTTCTGCAGGTGTTCTGTAATGTGTTTCATTTTAACAGTGTCCATCCCATGTATCTGAGATGGTCACAATAGTACTTAGAATAGTGAGTATTCAGTGGGGACTCATGCAGCTTCGTTGATTTGCCAACACTCCTCTTTTCAGGTGCGTCTTATTGATGCTGGCTTCCTGTGGACAGAGCCACACTCCAAAAGGATTAAGATGAAACTGACCATCCAGAAAGAGGTGAGCTCACAGAGTGGAAGTAATAAGTGTGGGAAAGTGACATTCAGACTGAAATCAAAACTGACTAGTGAAGAGATGAGCAAGATGCTTTTTGGCCAGAGGTTATTTTTTCATGTGACGAGTAGTTGATTTTGTTTCTGTTTTAGTCCTTTCTGTCTTATTCTACATTAAATAAATTACCTCAACATATAAGTCACACATCTCATTAAAAAGTAACTCTGAGGGAATTGTTTACACAGCCGACTGTCTGAGTTATGTGTGTTTGAGAGGATCTCATCTCCTTGACCTTTAATGGGAACTTGAGCCCTGTGCTTCTCAGGGCCAGCTCTTTTGTTTGTGCTGTTTGAGGGTGTTTACAATGCTGTCTGCACTAACCACTCATCAGATACTTCTCTAAATGGTGTCTGAATGAAAGCCTGAAAAAAACAAGTGTTTTTTTCCCAAACAACTCGGCTAATGAACAATTTAAAGCACAAAGCTTTTGTCATTGTTTGCTGCGCAGCTGGAGCATATGGTATAACTTGTTGCTGTCTTGGCCTCTCCAGGTGATGAACGGCGCCATCCTGCAGCAGGTGTTTGTGGTCGAGTTTGTCATCCAGTCCCAGATGTGTGACGACTGCCACCGCGTGGAGGCCAAAGACTTCTGGAAGGCCGTGGTTCAAGTCAGGCAGAAGGTAGGTGTCTGTGGTCCAATTAAATGTCCTGTTGACAAATATTACTTTCCTATATTGACTGTCTCCTTTAAACACTTAATCTAGACCAGACTCGCATTTTCAACCCTGTCAAAGTTCTTTTAATAAATTGTGCCATAGGCCTATTTCTTTTATTTTAGAGTATTAAAAAACTAACTGTCTTGTTAACAAAAGAAACCTTTCATAGTTCGACTTGGAAACATGTTTTATGTACTAAGGGCTTTAAAAATGTAAAATAGTCACATAAATGTTGGAGAGCATTTTTTAAAAGCTCTGAAGCTCTCATATTTTGTTTTATAGTGTTACTGATTTTGAATGGTTTCTTTTTTACTCAGCTTAGTCTTTCTCCCCGTAGTGCTCTTAGCGACTATATCAAACATACAGACATAGAACTCTTGGTACTTGCCAGGAAATATAATATAGAATCATGGGGTTGCAAACTGAGCTGCTACAGAGACAGAAAACCAGTGACTTAATTATTCAGTAATAGACTTGCATCCAGTTATAAAAATAGACCATTTAATGTCTGTTATCATCTAGCTACACTAAGTTAGTGCAACTACTTTAAGATTGTTTTTACAGCTACTTTCTATTAATAGAATTTCCCCGATATCTTATCTTATCCCTTATTTATCCCTTATCTTATCCCTTATCTTCCTATCTTTACCCTGTAACAGCTATAGTAGAAGAAATCTAATATAACAGTCTGCTTGTCCTCACTAGTTTCTCAGCTGTTAGTTAAACATTGGATTTCTTAGAAGTTAAAAATGTCATAATGTTTTTTTGTTATTGTTTTTTAAACAGACTGTTCATAAGAAGACGTTCTACTATTTAGAACAACTCATCCTCAAGCATAAACTCCATCAAAATTCCCTCAACATCAAAGAAATCCATGGTAAGTTAACGGCATATGAATATATTTATAGATATGATTTAATTTATTTAATTTTTTATGTGTGATTACATACATATTTTTAATGGAGGGGTGGCTGGTGTTTTCCTGAGGGCCTCTACCCGAATTACACTGAAAAATGGGAAACTTGCCTCATTTGTCACCAGTGGAACTAATGTGGATTAGAACGAAGCACAACATAATGATGTGTCGAGTGTTAATTACCTCTTCCCCGTACCAGACAGCAAGCCATGCATGCATATCACTGGCGCCAATCACTTTATACAGCTGTCCTCATGTGGGCCTCAGAGGAGGGCATGCGTTGTGCATCTAATCAGTGCGCTGTAATCAGAGCAGGCATTCCCCACCAAGCTTGCTTCATACCCTACTTAGAGATGCTTAGTGCTACTTCACACACGCACACACGGAGACACACATGCTGTGCACTGAGTGACAGCTCAGCAGCAGCTCTCTGCGCTCTTGGACAGAACTGTGAAGTGGAGTTTGGCCCGGTAGTGTAATTTAAATCATCTCCACATCTCGGCAGGACTTAAAAGCTTTACGGAGGTTACAACATGTGGCTGCCATATTTTTCCTCTCCCTCCTCGTTCGTTCTCTCATGTGTAGCGTTCGGATACATATGTGCTCAGCAATGGGCGATGACCCATGAAGTGCGCCTGCGATAAATTCATTGGTGCGGTGTATTTAAAGGTTTTGCTCTTCTCTCTTTTAGAGGGCATTGATTTCTACTATGGCTCCAAGCAGCACGCACAGAAGATGGTGGACTTCTTGCAGTGCACTGTGCCCTGCAGGTGAGAAGTGTTTCAGTCTGTGCCTATTTTAAAAAAACAAAAAAAAAACCAACACTGAACACAACAGTCTGCCTACATTGAGAAGTTATGTGTCCGTCCAATGGTCCTGAAAGCTGTTGGCAAATGTGGAGATAATTTAAGAGCAGGTGTTACAAAATATAGCCTGTGGATAATAAATTGGTCCAGTTTTTAAAAAAAAAAAACTGCATTAATGAAAAGCATAGCATCATAAAAGTATGCAAGTGTTTCTATATGGTAGAAACTTTGACATCATCAGTCCCCCTCATAGTGGATCATAAACTGTATAGAAAAATAGACAAAGCAACTGGGCTCAAAAATGGGGCCCATGCAGATGTGGAAAAAAGTGCAGTACTCCTGACGGTCACTAGAGGCTGTCTCCAATTCAAAAATGTATTTTCAATCATGAAATACTCAGTCAATAAATTTTTCCCACAAGTCATTCTGATGTCATTAGCTAAAGTCAGCTCTTCTTATTACTAATCTGGAAAAAAACATGAAGTAGAATTTAGGCTTCGAAAAGAGGAACATTTAGGGGCGGGGTTAGTTTGATCGACAGGTTTGGCCTCCAATGAGACTAGTTGGGCAGTGTCATAGGGTTCAAGGGTCAGACCCACCTACTTACTCTTTCCTGCCTTCATATCCAATATGGTCACTTCTGGCTCCAAACAACCAACATGGTGACGTTCAAATGCAGAACTCCTTGTTTCTGAGCGTGAGTCCAACAGGTGACGTCATGTTAGCATCATCCATGCTATACGCAGTCTATGGGGTGGAGCTAGCATGTTGATATGACCTTCAGCCGCTCAGCCAAGTTAAACAGTGTGCTTTTTTTAACATCTGTGCAGAACATGTTATTGCATTTAGGCCCACTTGTTGCTTTGAGTTGTCTAACGGGGACAGTGTGGAGTCTACTACTGTCTGAATGACCCTTATGATGATAATAAGAAATGCTTTTTTTTTTTTCTCCTGTTTCAAAGGTCAAAGTCATCCCAGCGCCTCATCTCTCACGACATCCATTCTAACACGTTCAACTATAAGAGCACTTTCTCTGTGGAGATTGTACCTGTCTGCAAGGTATATACTGCATTTCCTTTATTCTCTCTTGCCAGTGAGACACGCCCACATCTGCTCAGCACAGAGTTATAATATGACTTAAGCCCTCTAAAGCCTTCACTTTGTTAGCTCAGTGAAGACAGTGTATGTGAAAGAAGTCCTATGATTTGCTGAAATGCAGATGCTGGCCAAGAATCTTGTGTCACATCTGTTTTTGAGAGTGATGTATGATAATAAATGAAAATGATTTAATACAACAGGGGGAATCAATATACTTTAGCATTAAAGGTAAAGTAGGGATAGAGAATCTTGGCAGGTGTGTATTTGTCATTTTCAACAGCAGTTTAATCCTGTTTGACACATAGCTTTAGTTATGTGTTTTAAACGGCAACCCATAGATTAGTTGTGTATTTACAGCATATTTGAATGATGTGGGGCATGTAGGGACAAACTCTGAATGAAAGCAGCAAACTATCAGGCTTATTGTGTCCTCCTGTAACAAGTTTAAAGTCGTTTACTTCCCCTGTAACCTCAGTTTAACCCCAGGTTGTGTGGTTGTGTCTGGTTGCCAGGACAACGTAGTGTGCCTCTCACCGCGGCTGGCGCAGAGCTTGGGAAACATGGGTCAAGTGTGTGTGTGCGTCCGTGTCACCAGCACCATCCACCTCATTGATCCCCGCACCCTGCAGAGTGAGTATTTGTACTGTCAGAGTTGCGATGAGTCTGAGGGGTCCAGCTGACGCCACTGTCTGCTTCAGCTTAAACTCACCATGTTGTTGTTAAAATATAGCTGCGGGCTTATGTGTCTGGCTGGAGTCAGCCCAGATGTAGTTTGAATCCACACACTCAGTAACTCTGTAATGTGAGATGTATGTAGAAGTACAGTGAAAGACCTAATGTACAAAACATTTACCAGTTTGCACTTGCTGGGGTCTTAGTGTTGCTGCCTATAGTAAACAGTCTTTTTTTTTTATTTTTAATTTTTTGAACTTTTATTGGCTAGTGTGCAGTAGAAATACAGACATGAAACAACGTGATGTGGGATTGACATGCAACAAAGGTCCAGGGATATCGCAGTTAAATCATATGCACTTGAACCAATTGGTAACATGGTCTCCTCTTTAAAAAATATTCTTCAGTAAACCATTATTGTTAAAAATAAATAATTGATATAGTTTACCTAAATTACTCTGGAGCTGCAACATAGACTGTGTATAGAACAGACGAAGCTAACATGACATCACCCATCTTGAAGCTAGGGGCATTTATGTCGTTATGTGTGTTGTTTAGAGCTTGAAGTGACCATATTTGGATATGAAAGGAGGAGTCAGGAGGCGGGTCTGACCCCTGAACTCAAGTACAATGCCCAGTGTGTATAAGACTTAAGTTCAGGTCTGGCTTCATTGAAGACTACGCCTGTCAATCAAATTAACCACACCCCTGAATATTCCTCTTTTTGAAGCCAGCCTCTAGTGGTTGTCAGGAGTATTGCACTTCTTTCAATTCCATGTTGGCCCCATTTTTGAGCTGTGTCCATTTGTATATACAGCCTATGACTGCAGCCTATTTTCATAATACTGTCACAAAATGTCATTGGATGTGTTGACCAACACTCTAAACCTCACAATATTAAGAATATTATTTGATAAAAAACTTAGCATATTGTCACAATTATCTCTAGAGCTTAAACATTTAAATAATCCTAATTTTTAAAAACTTTAATAAACATTTTTTTTCATCCATGCAGCTGAATTCTCTGTCCTTAGAAACATCGCTTTTAGTTATTTCTGGTTTCATGTTTTGGAGCTAACCAAAAAAACCTAAAGTATTTCCTGTATGTTGTGGAGCTTGGTCGACACCCTTCGATACAGCACTATGCTGACCCCAGTTTGCTGACCATGTGTTCATCAGTCGTATAGTTCAATAGCTTCCTTCTGCTCCCAGTCACAGCACAGAACAAGACACGCTCACAAGAAAGGAAAATGAAAAGCCCAACATATTTTCAGTTCGTGTTATGTCCACTGCCATAGCTAAGTCATGTTATTTGGAGGGGTTTCTTACTAATGCATAATGACAATTAGTGATGATGTGCTTCCTCTGTTTCTGGTGTAATCACTCAGTGTGTGAGAGGCTGCGACGCTCCTCAACAGAATTCTGACATTTTGAGGCGGCACACACGTTTTTAATTACTCTTCAAAGAGCAGGCTATTTTTGTTGCAGAAAGTTTTTTTTGAGCTGGCTGAAAAGCAGAAACAGCCCCAAGGCTGCTCAGCAGATTCAGCAGCAGTACGCAATTAACTCATGTATTAGAAATACGTGGGTTTGTGTGTCTGTGCTGGTGCGGTTTATTGCAGTATGGACAGGAACACATCATCCCTGCCTAGGTTGTTCAGAGCACATACTGAGAGAAATTAGATTTGCTGTGAGGTTTTAGAAATATTTTTAACTATCAGAAGCACTAAGAGTTTTTTTTTTTTTAAAGCTGTCTGTGAGATGATAGTGGATCAAAGTGTGTGCTTTATCTAATTTTCCCGGATTTTTAACTGTCAAATTAAAATGGGTAGGCACTGAATAATGCAAGTTCATGTTTTTTTAATCTGCTCTAATGGTTAATCCCCTAAGATTAGTACTGTTAGTAATACATCGATAATGTCTAACTCACTAGTTGCTGAGGTGGATGGGAACACGTACTGGCGTAACCCCTTCAACAGTCTCTGTAACCCACGGCAACTGGAGGAGTTCATCGTTATGGACATTGACATCATCAGAGACCAGAAGCTGGGTGCTGGCGCTGGCGTAAGGTCCAACAAGGTGAGGGCGTGTGTGTGTGTTGGTGCAGAACAGATTGCATTATGGGGGAACATTGCTCTTTCCTTGGAAGCAAAATCAATAACGAACCATTACATTATCCCTGAACCTGTATGTGGGATTCAAGCCAGAATAACAGAACCTCTCAGGAGCGTTTCTTTTCATGGGAGTTTGCAGTTTGCGCTTTGTTTCTTTTCTTTAGTGTGAATGGTGCATTTTTATTGATGCAGCTGAATTCACGCTGGGAGAAGAGAACAAGAGTAATGGTGTTTCAATACATTTACAATCCCCTGTTTTGTGTGTGTGTGTGTGTGTGTGTGTGTGTGTGTGTTACAGCACACTCTGGCTGAGGTGTGGGTTCAGAAAACATCAGAGATGAATACCAGTCAGCAGTATCACTGCCGGACGTTCCTGGGCCACCTGCTCAACATCGGAGACCTGGTGCTGGGGTGAGTGTGAAGGATTAAAGAGGAGTTCAGGTGTTGGTCACTCGTGGAGTTTAGACTGACAGTGCGCTGTGAGCTTTACTCTTACTGTTACCTTTACTTCTCATCCTACAGGTTTGACTTTGCCAATTCCAACATCAATGATGAGTACCTGAATAAGATGAACCCTCACCATGTTCCTGATGTGGTAAGACTTGTTGACACCTCACCAAACGTCCTCAGAATGAATAAAGCTGGCCTCCAATGATGGGTTTAGTAGCTATTGTCGACTTGATTAACACTGACCTCTGGTGGCAACATAAAATACTTTTAAAAAAGAACATATCAATAACCTGTTGTTGTCTTATCAATTTGTAAAATGTGCATGTGGACTGTCAAAGGTGTTGATCAAGAAGAGCTACGACCGCAGCAGGAGGGTGAAGCGCAGGAACTGGAAACTTCAGGAGATGCCCAGAGACCGTGAAGGCATGGACACAGATGATGATAGGTGGGAGAGTTACGTTACATGCTGTGGTCATGCGACTGTGCAATACTCTTTTGCATTTTTATGCATGAAGCCTTAGAAGTGAATGCAAAGTAAAAACCTCAAAAGACTGTCCTTCCCATCACAGCCTGTATTCTGAAATTCTGCTTTTCAGCTCGCACAGCAATATAAAGTACACATATTTGGGACTACTTTCACTTGTGGATTAATGCATTTTGTCCTCCTGTGAGATTTTACTGCAGCAAGATGGTGTATGTCGGCTTGACTCAAAATCAGCACACAGTGGCAATGTTTATTAAACAGAAATATCATTGCTGCCTGTCCAGTAATGTGTTTTTGGACAGGAATTAGCGATACTTTGTACACTGTGGAATTTGTTGTTGGATTTAAAGTTTTCATGAACAGTGCCCCTATATCACAAAAGCTTTTTGAAGTTATGGGAATTTCTTCATTTGTTTTCCAAGCAAATTTCCCCACCACACAAAATATGGGAAAACACTTAGGATACCTGAAATGGTGACTAAAGGCATGACATTGTTTTGGTTTGTTGGTGAATAGCCTGATTATGTGCCAGGAATGCCAAATATCCTGTGGATGTTTTTTTCTGTTTGTTTTTTGTAATGTTGTGCCAGATGGGTTTGCTCTTGACTCGCTTTTCTGTCCTCAGACAATACCAGGACTTCCTGGAGGATCTGGAGGAAGATGAGGCTCTGAGGAGGAATGTCAATATCTACAAAGGTGAGCTGCTGGTCACCACACAGAGACTTCAGTACTGCTGTTGTTATATTTATGTTTCCGTTGTCGGGATGTGGCTCATTTGCTGTCAACGGCTGCTTAAGTGTCTGATAGCACTCTGTTTATTGTACATGGTGATTTGGATACAGTTAACAAGAAGATGCTGATTTTTCAATTTCAGACGTGTCAAGGATCCCAGTGGAGAGCGACACTGATGATGACGGAGCACCACGTATCTCCCTGATGGAGATGCTGGAGGAGCTCAGCCTTTCAGATGCCACAGGAGGAGAGGGTGCCGACATGATGACAGACTAGACAGTGGCCATTCTGCCTTTGTGGCTCTGACAGCTGATCTGTCAAATAAAGGTCTGCTGTTGATGCAATTTGGGGGCTGACTAAGCCACTGACACAGATTCTGTCTGTGGTGTAATGACATTACAGTTAACTCCCATACATTGGGAGTAGGATCATTTATATCCTCCACTTCGACCCTGGGCCTTCAAATTAATCCGATTCTACAGTGCTCTTCTTTATCATGTAACTTTTTTCCAAATGATATGGACATGCAGTGCTAAGGGTTCTCTTTATCAAAAATAAATATTTGTCTTTATGCATATTTTCAGACATTTTCTGCTTGTTGAAAAACTTTTGTTGTTAGGAAGTTTGCTGCAGACATCCACCAGAGGGAGCTTTGTGCCAGAAAAAAATTGGAAGTTAAAAAAAAAAAAAAATCACACTTGTAGTTGTCCCTGAGCCAAGTCTGTTACTGGTGTCATTTGACTACCGTGGGCAATATTCAAATACTCACTCAGCTGCAACACCTTTTCAGTCAGAGCGAGTGCTCTGATATTAGCTGAAGCCGGAAGTATCCTCTGAAAGAAAGTGATGTCTTTCTATCATGTTTGGTCATGTGCAGCTGACCAGAGCATCACCTTTATCCTGTCACCATTTAGACACCACAGATACGTTGATCCAAACTTTATATTTAAAATTCACAGATTGCCTCACAACACTGTCAAATTATGGTTTTCTAGTAATATCAATAGTTATAAGAAAGGACATATTAAGGCAAAACTGTTACATGTCTTTATATTGTTTGATTTACTAGTTGGTATGTAATTTTAGTACAAATTTTATTATAATTTTAGTATGTCATGATCAACAGAGTGCTCAAACAAAACAATCTAAGACAGCAAAGTACAACAGAAAATTCTTTAAGATCAAGGAAAGTAAAAACAAAATGTACACGGGGCTGGAAGCAGATGGTAAATTTATTTTAAGTAATTGTTTAATTTTGTTGCAAATTCCCATTGCATATTCATGTAATGTGGTTAAAATAGAAGTGCTTTGTGTTCAGCAGATAATAATTTTATAGTAATGTGAAAATTTAAAGGACCAGAAAATGAAACAAATAGTTTGACAGCTTGCAATGTTGAGAGACCTTAAGAGAAATTTCAGACATATTTGGCCATTTATGAAAACGTTTGAAGCGTTAGGGTATGGCAGGCCTAATGGTACTTCTGGTCTGCCATGATGACATCACTTGGACTTGAGGCTCAATGTTGCTCTACATTAGAGAAGGGGTGAAGATGGCATGAGGTGTCTCAGAGGGCAGGGAATACAGGTTTGTTGCTGTTGCTATGGTGACAACAGCAAGTAGTGTAACAACAATCGCAATGCTTTTGCATCTAACCCACCATGTGTAGCTTCCACATACTGAGCCCACATGATGTCAAAGCATTTCAACCAATCAGAAACCCCAGCCACCAACCCCATTTCTTCTGATTGGTTGAAATATTTAAAGAGACAGTCTCCATAAAATCATCCATGAACTCTTTCCCATGAGTCATCCAAACTATATTTTGGTCACATGGGTTTTCTACTGTTAATTTATGATTTTCCAAGCAGATTATTGGTCATATTCTCTCTGCTCAGAAGCACAGCGCATGTTTTCCACTTCACTCTGCATTGCAGCAGGATTCCCATATGTAGGCTACACCTTTTAACATGAAAAAATACACAGCTGTGTCACACAATGGGCAGGTATTAGCGCATTATTCTCCAAATAAGACATCCTGTTGTAATCTTTGTTGCTGATGTTCATGCTGACTCCTCTCACAGGGAGTAAAATCAGCCACTTTCAGACAGGGATGTTTTTAACTGGGATGGATGAAAAGCTACTCTTGTGGAATCCCAGACTAAAAATCTAAAGCTGGAAATTTGCATAACAGATCTGCTTTAAAGTTCTTAAGGCTACGAAATCCTTCTGATCAGTTTTCTTTGTTTCTGTACATTTTGATTCTAACTGGGTTTGTTGTAAAAAGCCGTCTGGTGAAGCTGAAACCCTGTGGGAATGTGCCTCTGGTCACAGGGCTGTAGTAAATTGGACTGAATGGTAGGTGACATTTTTGTACATTTTATGAGAACGTTATGGGAGACAATTTGCCCTCAAAACCCTTTAGAGTTTAAAATGACACTAAAGAGCTGACATTCAACACTGAACACGTTTCATGATCCTTAATAATTTCAGGAATTTAAAACTAAGAAATTTGCTTGCATGGAGTGTTCACCTCAGTATCAATCCAAACCACAATTCCCCTTAAAGAGTTGTTGTTTTTTTTATTTGTCACCAGATTTGTTGTGTGGCACTCTACCGATATGAGGCTTTATGTAATCTAAGACACCAGAGGAATGTGTGTATCACAGAGTGTATTAGTCTGTGTGACATGTCTCACATTTTAACTCGGAGAGGGCGGAGGAGAGCCAGTTTCGTTTTTCACAAACCTGAGCTGGTTGTTAACAGTAATCAGATCTACTTGGGAAAGTGAATGAAGTGAAACCCTTCTGTGATTGTGTGTGTATATGTATGTGTGTGTGTGTGCGTGTTTTGGCCTGATTTTCTCACCATCTTTGCACAAACTGACCCTGTGTGACCCAAAAAACTTGTGGTTTGAACTTCTACAATCTTCATGAACTATCGGCTGAGAGGCTAAAGAGGCTAAAGAGGCTGATTCATGATTTGAATGCTAATTTCCATAGTACTTGTAGCAGAGCAGGTCAGAACAGTTCATGTAAAGACCAAATCTGTTCAATATGAAGATGTGGTCCAGGACGACCGTGCCTGACATTTCAAAGCAGTCCTCATCGTTCTGAAGCTAAAACAAAATCGCAGAGTGTATCCAAGCGTAAATGGTGCGCCACAGCAGCACTGGCCGTGTTTACACATCAATAATGCAATGTAAGAAGTGAGCAGGTCAGCAAAACCACACAGATGAGAGATAACATTTCTTAACTGTATGCCCCCAAACACAAAGATGCCTCGGCTTCGACTTAAATTTCTTTCCCAGGAGTGTTTGGGTTGTGTAGTTTTTTCTCTTGGTTGTCCTGCTGCAAAAATGACAAAGAAACCTACTAAAAAATGGTGGTGGTTTTTATTTTTACCCAGAGCTGGTAAATTTTGGACTGACTATATACTGGGTTGATTTAACCTAACAAGATTGTCTGTTTTTACCCAGTACTGAAGTGTTTTTACCCAACATTTTGTAGATTTTATCCAATATTTAATGTTTTTTACCCAGAGTTTTGTAGTTTTTGCCCCAAGTTTGTATTTTTACCCGCAGTTTTTGCCCAATATTTGTTTTTACCAAACATTTTTATAGTTTTTACCCACCCAAGAAAC
Source organism: Pseudochromis fuscus (assembly GCA_900323345.1). Lineage (NCBI taxonomy): Eukaryota > Metazoa > Chordata > Actinopteri > Pseudochromidae > Pseudochromis > Pseudochromis fuscus. The sequence goes on from OOFC01016523.1 coordinate 19,168, forward strand.
AAAAAGTTGGTTAAAAACTATAATACATTGGGTAAAAACTGCCCATATTGTCAAAACTATAGAAATGTAAGTAGTCTTTTGTTTTTTCCAAAACTGCTTATTACGTATTCTTCCTGAAATACTTTGAGGAACATGCATCAAATAATCAGGTGTTACGGTTTGTTTCTTCTTCAGTCGTATACCACAGAGGAGGGGGTGAAGATAAACAGGACTGTGTGGGGTTGGTTTATGAGCCTCCTTTCCAGCTATTAGACAGTACACAGATTACAGCTTAATATTAGGTCAAAAATACATTCAGAGTGTAGTTATACGTTTGTTAATTGTCTAATAAGTGGTTTTAAAAAAACCCCAACAAACTACAGCATCCCGAGGTTACGGTGCAGGGGATCACCAGTGTAGCTGCCTGATCTGTCTCTGCTTGTTTTTTTTCATCCTGCTGCTGTAACTACGTCAGAGGTGGGACTGCGGCGCAGTGTCTGGCTGCAGCATGGTGGGACAGAAACGCGGAGGATGCGACACGGACTGAGCAAAAGTTTAAAGATGCTGCACAAAGCATCCCTGCACTTCACATGGCTGCAGTAGAGCTGCAAGCAAGACATCGGCTCCTCCTGTGCCTCTGATGCGAGGACTGTTTTCTTTCTTTCTCTCTCTCTCTCTCTCTTTTTTTGGCTGCGTAAACACACACCGGCCTATGCGTTATAGTCTCCGCGGTCACTCCACCTGCATGATCTGTGAGCCAGGTGAGTGTAAGCATGAGTAGTGGGTGTGGTGTCGTTCCCATAGCCTGTATGTGTACTGCATATAGGCCAGTGGCAAACTGGAGAGGCAGCTTTCTTGGTTTACACAAAGCAGCGGAGCGGCTGTGGGACGCGGGCAGCAGCTCGTCCTGTAATAATCTCTGATCATTAGTAGAAATCCAGAGGATCTCACGGCGGCTGCTGAGGTGAGTCGATATATGGATTCGGGTTATACCCAACACGGGCTACAATGATCGCTCAAGGGCTCATATATCCCCTCTAATATATTTTTTCTATTAAAAAAAATATCATGATCATTAGTACATGCTCGTTGCATACAATTAATTATAGATTTACGCAATTTACATAGGAATTTCAAACTTTATTTAATTTGCATTTTTTTTAAATTTAATTTCCCAGTAGCCTAATTTAAGATGATTACCATAGACTACTACTGTAATTCCAGTGGAAACTTCAGTACAATTAATAGTTATTAAAGAATTAAACAATATTCCCATTGCTTCTGCAGTCTAACTAGAGAAACTAAAATGAGTAGATTTGGTTGCACCATGTACACAGTATCTGCTCTGTAGTGAAAAAGGATGAGTTATTTTTCCTATTTAAACGAGTTAAAAGAAAAACAGGTGAGTACACCTGCACTTGTTGCGCACCTGTTGGCCCCGCCCCCTGTCAGTGTAGCAGGATGTGTGTCTGAATAAACAAACATACAGTTTATTATCATCTGGTCAAAGTCGTGTATGTAATTTACAAGCTCCACGTAAGCGAAGCTTTAAAACGTGGTATTATGTGTCATGTTTTGTCCTGGCCTGTGTGTTGTGTCTTCCGTGGGGGTCGCTGCTCATTACACATCTCACATAGCATAAGCTCATTTTTAAGTGTCCTGTGTGGGAGTAAGTGTTCAGAGTGACGACTGTTTATGTCATGTGGGACCTGTGGGCTTTAATTTCATTGGTGTTTCTGTGCCCACACAAGGAATCCAGTAAGAGCCTGAGCTTTCCTAAGGCCTGCTTAATTGCCCCCTCAGGGCACTGTTGTGGTGGGGCTGCAGGAGTGCTCCTAATCCCCCTCCACACCTCTTTATTAATAAACACAGCCAAGAGGAGTGTTTTCTATTATTTATTTTTTTTATTTGAGAATTATTCACCTGTGGTTTTTGTTTTCAAGATAATTAAAATATAGAGCATTATATGCTCTTATGAAATAATGGGAGCATTATACAATGTTTGGAGCCAGCATCTAGTGGCTTTCGGGAGTATTGCACTTTTCCGCACTTCTGCATTGGCCGAAATTTTGAGATCCGGTTGCTTCATCAATTTCTATATACAGTCTATGGAATTAATATTATCTTAAGGACTGTTTAAGTACAATTTGAGTGTTGAGTATTATTTCCAAAGATGAAATGCATTAGTTGGAAGATCAAGGATGTACAATGTATGAATACAGTATTGCAGATAAAATAAGATAAAATAACATGAAGTAGTTTTTCTATTTTTGAAACATCTAATACTGACAGAAGCCACACTTTTACCTCATGACTTCTTACAGATATGTAACACTAATAATACAGTTGGTTATAAATTTTACAGATACATACTAATCATACATTTACTGTTAATATTTCCTACCTTACTTAGAGGTATTTCACGTCTCCTTCACACCAAACTTTTCTTATGGCTTGAATTTTTACATCACCTCCATTTCTCCTCTGTCCAGCCTGCAGGATGAACTTTAAGAACTTGAGGGAGTACCTGGCTTGGCTGTACTACCAGTACCTGCTCATCACCGGCATCTATGTCCTGGAGCCCTGGGAAAAGTCCATCTTCAACTCTATCCTCTTCTCCGCCATCGCCATGGTGATCTACACCTCATATGTCTTCATACCCATCCATGTGCGCCTGGCACTGGAGTTCTTCTCTGGGATCTTCGGCGGCCAGCCCGAGAGCACCATGGCGCTCATGAACTAAAAGATGGAGAGAACACAGAGGAGGGAAAAAAAGAGACAACATAATACGGTGGATCGGGCACGAGTCCGCAAATCATCTCCTTCGCTCGTGGAGCTCTTCACGACACGTTCATCCCAAACCACAGCAGTCAGACACCACTCAGCGAATCAAGACTGAAAACATGAAGATCTTAATGGAATGTTCTGGACATCAGAGCCTTACTATCTTCTTTACATCCCAAACCCTCTGGCCTTACCCCACGGTATTAGACACACAACTGTACAGTACTTTCACACCCTCCCTGTGAAACGTCTTGTGAAATGTTGTTTGTCCTATTTGTGTTTGTTTTTTCTTCTCATCATATGTCCTGTGTGAGTGCATACCACCTGTGGGCTTTGCATGATATGGTCATACATGGGTTGTACTTTTGCATGCTCATCTCACTACAAAATACCACTTGGCTGTCTTCTTTCTGTCATGACTTGAGCTTCAATCGTTAAAAGGGACAATCTAGTGACTTAGTTTGTCTCTTTCGTAGCAGCTGGGGGGTGACTACAGACAGATTATAATGGGATTGATCTGAATTGAAGCATTCAAGGTCCAAGCTGAGATCTGACTGTGTCTGGAACATAGACTTTATCAAGAAATGGATGAAGCAACCAGGGCTCAAAAATGAGGCCAATGTGGAAGATGCTGGCTTCAAAAACTCAGGCTTCAGTTGACTTCAGTTTTAAAATTCTCATTTTCAATCATGAAATACTCAGTCTTTCCATTTTTCCAGAAGTCATTCTGATGTCCTTAGTTAAAGTCAACTCTTATTATTACTGATCTAGTGGTCCATCTGAATTTAAAAAAAAATTAAATCAATATTACTTTTCAAAAAAAAAGGTTAGTTTGATCGACAGGTTTGGTTTCCAATGAAACCAGCGCTGAACTCGAGTCTCACACACATTGAATGGTGTCCTGGGGTTCAAAGGTCAGACTGTCCTTCTCACTCCTCCCTTCATGTCCAAATATGGTCACTTCCTCCAAACAACCATCATGGCGACGTTCAAAGCCGAACTCCTGGCTTATAAACGTGAATCCACAAACCAACAGGGAGCTTTGCGTTAGCTTCATCCATTCTGTATACCAGGGAGGTCCGAGACACTGCAGGATCTCACTGATGAGCTCCTTCCCTCAAACTGAAGGCGGTGCGGATCATAAAATCACATGCTTTAGTGATCGGCTGGAAAGAAACCTGCAGTGTCTCAGTCCTCCATGGCACGATTTGACCCCTGCCATGTACAGTTTATGGTCTGAAATCACTATTTAATATATAGTTTACTTTCAAATTAAAACAACCTCTCCATCAAAGGCAATACTACTGGAATAGTAAAAGTACTATTGTACAACTCTGCACCTGCTGTGATGGAGCAAAATCACACTGTCCATGATAAATGTGTGACTTCTCAATTTACTGCTCACTACAGATCGATGGTTACTTTCCTTCTGAGTCCCAGAAAAACATTTTACAACTGCTTTCACAGTCTCAGTCGGACACTCTGTGGCAACTGTAACTGATGTGTAAAATTGACAGTGTCCCTTCAATATGTGTGTGTGTTTATTTACCTGCCGCATCTGTAAAGTCATCACTGATGGCAAATCCTCTGTCCTGTAAGGAGAGTAGTGCTCCTCTCAGCATTTTTAACATGCACCTAATGCCTCTGGTTGATCTATGGTTTTGTATCAGAACCACTATCACGTTTTTTTTTAGTTGCCTTCATGCACTGTAATGCTAACTGTCAGGGTACACTGAACATTTTATGTGTAGCTGATCTTAAAAGAGAGAGTCCATGGAAGAAAGCCTGAGCTATGCAATCAGTCTTAAAATGTCACAGTCAGGGCTCGAGGCTACGTTCACTGATTTACCGAGCAAAGTGAGTAATACAATAAAAATAGCCGAATGGATTTGCGCCGAGCCCTGTGTTTATCTCCAGTTGTTTTTTTAACCGTTGGTATGCCAGGAAGGTGTGCTGAGCACTGAGCATGAGCAAATATTGATACAACGCACCTTTGTGTTTTAGGCTTGGCTTTATCAATGACGTAGATTTACCTGGCAACGTCCGGAGTAAAAAACGAACTGTTTGCCGTCACATGCAAAATGCAAAAATATTGCAGGAAAATGACAAAAGCAAAGTCTGAGTGGCTGAAAAAAACCCTGCTCATCTGCAGAGAATCAACAGGAGAGAAAACAAGTCACAGAGTATTTGGTAGTATAGATGAGCATTGTGCTTAGTTTTGAGCAGAAGATCATTTGTGATTGTTTGTGCTTGGGGTCAAGGGCTCGCTAGTTTAAACATGATCTCTAAGTTAACTTTATTTATATGAAGTTATATATTTATATGCACTGGTAAATGCTTGGCTGGTTACAATGTCAATTACCAAACCTGTTTTGATTATTTATATGTGTTCTCTTGTGGCCATAAATGAAGCATCACTTGTCCTTTACTTTGTTTCCCCACATTAAAGTGCTTTTATATTGTTCCCAGATTGTTTCATTTTCTTTCATTTTTGATAAACATTTGCAGCAGGACCAGACAATTCCAGCACAGAGGACGAAGAGTTCCCTGAGCTTTTTTCACCGTTCACTAAATGAATGTTTTATTTATACATCACTGCAATAATCAGAAAATAAAAGCATCTGAAGATACTTTTCGACTGTTCTCTTTCTCATCTTACTATTTTTTTTTTATGTGAACTGTTTATTGTAATCCTACTGCTTTGAAATATGCTTTGATACACCTTCAGTTAAGCAGAGAGGAACTTTCAAATGGAAGAACAGGCCAAACAAAAGCTTGTAGGTTGCACATTTCTGACCCAATAAACTGTACTACATGAAATGAATTCACACAATAAGAGGCAGAGTCACCAAACCTGTTCTTCCTAAATAGAGCAGGAATGAATGCCCTGGGGCTTTGTCTTCCCTGCTGTGGATACCATGCCTACAAAGCTCTGGTGACCTGAAGCTTAACATGTTCACACTCATGATTTGAAAACACTTAATTCAACCAAATGCCTGTAAAAATGAATGAGGTGAAGGGTGTTGAAGTAAAATTTGCATGGCACATTTCCAACGTGGATGGCGAAAGAAGGAGCAGGGTATTGTTTTGGTTATCGGTTGGTTGGGACTGGCAGGGTAACAATGTTTATGCGTTGTAACTTAACACCTTCACCTTGTTGTTTTTTCCAGGTTGTTGGAGCACAATAGCTGTGACGACTTCAGTTGTGAGCCTGCACACCCAGGCTAATCCCAAAATACTACTGAAGACCTTTCATTTTCTTTTGTCCCCTGTCCTCTCCCCTCCTCTCTCGCTCTGTCTTTTGTCTTTCTCACTTTGCACATAGAGAAGATTTGTGCCACACGCCGTCCTGCGTGGTTCAAGTCCCTGTCTCTGTTTTGGAGACTTTGATGACCATCCTCTGTTTACAGTCCTCATGTTAACTTGTCTCCCATAAAGGAAGAGGTCAGAGGTTATCTCCATAATGACGAGGCGTAAACAAAGTTATCTGCACAGACTCAAATGCTTTCAAAACACTCAGAGTGATGGTGTATTGTTTCTGTTGTGTTTACAGGTGGTTTATGACTGTGTCACCCAAATAAAACACAGGGGGGGACTCCTACCAGCCGTTGGGTCCACAGACACGGAGGTACACACATGCATGCCGCCACTGCCACCACCATAACCCCCACCACCACTGGGTTTCAGGTTACAAGGAAACCCCAGAAAGTGTTTAAATATTAATATCAGCGTCAACATTCAATAACGCCCTCTACTGTGGCTAAAGTCGCACATACACACAGCTTAAGTTGAACAAAGTCTCCTGCAACAGGTGCTTTTGTTCATCTCTGCTCTCCTGCAGGTGTGGAGCCATCACAATGAATATCTCCATGGAAATACCCCCAGGCCACAATATATGCCCGACATAGACAACAATAGACACAGCTGGATGTGCACAAATATGTGTGGCTGTCTTCGTGGGAATGTTTCATAGACTTAATGCATTCCCTAGACCTGTATTGTAACCCTAAACCATCACAATAAAGAACCTAGCCCCACCCTAAACCTAAAAAATCAGGAAGCTTGTACGTGACCTTGGAACTGGGTTCTGTTACATTTTTCTGGTCACAAAACAAAATATACTCAGTTTTCTTCAATGAAAAATGATTTTTTTTGGTTAGAAACAAGCACATACCTCAACATTCATAACCAATAAAATGGTTTGTAATGCTGTCACTAGGTAGGTCTTAAAAATACACACAGAGCAGCACAGAACACTCAACAAGGAAACCCACACACAACAACACAGGGCAAACACACTGCACAAAATCCTTAAGAAAAACAGCACTTTAATTTCTCACCAAACATTTGTTTGATGTACTGAACCACATGACTGCGTGTCACCGCAAATTACAGAAATTTACATATACAACATATCATCCTTGAACCATTACCTTAAAGTGGTGGAGGAGTTTGAGACCCCTAATGACCTCAGCAGCTAGGCTGTTGGGGGCTTTTTGCTCCTGGTAGGGTCTCCCAAGGCAGATTGGTCCTGGGCAAAGGGCCAGACAAAGAACGGTTCAGAAGACCCTTGATGAGCAGAATCACATAGAGTTTGTGCCTGGAGGGACACTGGGGCTCCACCCTGGAGCCAGGCCTGGGGTTGGGGCCCGTGAGCGAGCGCCTGGTGGCCGGGCCTTCGCCCATGGGGCCTGGCC
>OOFC01016526.1:0-31470 GCA_900323345.1 Pseudochromis fuscus
AGAGCGGTGACTGACCATCACACCCCAACCGTTCGCCTGAGCCAGTTTACACCTGAGACACACACACACACACACACACACACACAGTCCTGAGTGAAGGTGGTATCATGTTGCATGTAATCAGCATTACATGCATGTTTCTAGTTTCCACACACTCAGGTATGCAAGCACATACACAATTACACACACACGTCATCTCTTCATTAGAGGGTAATTAAGAAGATGGATGGGCTACTTACTGATGTTTATTACTTCAGCCATTACTTACAGTCAAAAAGAGTGGACAGTCCACACTCTAAAAGCAAGACTACAATATGTGAGACAATGAATGAAATTATTTCAAACAAACATTTTAAGTATACAAAACATCCATCACTGTCCTGACCTCACTGTCACACATGTTAGCTTTGTTAAACTTGGCCTGGTTGGTTGATGTGTTTGAAGTTGGCTGTGCAAAAATCTACCCAAGGATTACTTGTTTGAGTCATTGAAGGTGAAGGTCACCTGTGATCACTCATAATATTCCAGTGATAGTCAGAGGGTGTACTTCTGTACCGTGGTTTCAGTTACCTTTCCCCAGTAATCATATTTCTTAAATGTCATGCCAACAAGAAATCAGACTCCTCATCCAGTGTTGGAGATTGGAGAAACTTGATTTCCCTTCTAGAGAAAACAGGCGTCTGCTCGGTTTTGAAAATATAAATGAATACAGCTTATGTTGTAGTCACATTTTACACACACATGTGTAATTTAAGTTTCACATCTACTTCCTTTTGTTGTGTGTTGTGTGTGAAATTTCTGTTTTTGTGGATGGTCTGTGCCTGAATACATCTTGTACAAACACTGATGGAGAATTGGCTTCTGACAGTGTCACAGTGATAGCAGAAAGGCTGGATTAAAGGAAATCTAGCAATGCAATGCTGCAGTAGAAACAACTCGCTCCACAGTGAAAATGAAATGAAAATGAGTACACAGACACATACTCATATTGACATCAGAGTGCCTGTCCTTTCACTGGGTTGTCACCAACACTTGGAGGACTGGCATGAGAGGGATGTACTGTTCTCCGACCTGCTGTCTGTGTAGCCTTGTATCTAACAGAAGTAGGGCTGCAATGATTAGTCGACATAATCGATTACATCGATTATAAAAATGAATCGACACGGAAATTCAAGAATCGAAGCGTTGAATCATTGTTTTTGTTAATGGTAAAATCAAATATCAGCCGGAAAAAAGTCATCTGTACTTGCAGTTCCCTCCAGGAACTGGTGGGGGCAGTATCGCTCCCACTGTTAACATTATTCACAGAAACAGACAGGAAGAAGAAGAAGTGGAAGCATGACAGTGACAGGCAGCAGAGCCAACCAATAAAGAGGGAAGACGTGAAACAGTATGACTTTTTGGTTTGTACGGGTTTTTTTGGAAAACAAATAGTATGTTGGCCCTGTTGATGGGAAATGTGAATATGAAAAAACGAGTTTTCACCAAAGCACTTCCTGTTAAAAATACCACATTAACGGGAAGCATACGATAGTCGGGGACTCTGCTGGCACTTAAGCTAACCCGTTGCCCAGCTTGCGACAAACCACCCTCGTCCAAATTTTTATCGTTTGGCGGCGCTATTTATTATTGCACCTTAACATGCATTTCTTATCCAATTATTCGATTAATCGATGGAGTAATCATTAGATTATTCGATTACTAAGATATTCGTTAGCGGCAGCCCTAAACAGAACATCTAACCTGTGTAACAGCTCCAACCTCCTTTCATCTGTAGAGCTATGGCAACGGCAGAGCTCCAGGAATGGATATGTCAGTGTGTTGGTTGGTCCACCGCTGGTCCTCACTGTCATATTGGTTGTTATGAATTTTGGTTGTTATGAACTAACCAACTTTTCATCACAACATGTCCACTGTGTGGAAATATTTAAAATGAGGAACACCGCAAAAATAAGACAGCGGTGTTTGCAAAGTTGTACCAAGAGGTGGAAGCTCCGTCGCGACCTACAGCATGATGAACTCAATCATTTGAAAAAGCTCCACAATAAAGAATTGTTTAGCCAGTGGGCAGAGAGACACCTGTAGAGAGGAGTTTATTACAGCCTCATTTAACATCAGCAGTGATAATAATAATAATAATAATAATAATATTAATGCAAACAGAGCTCTGGTATGGGAATAGTATTCAAATTCAAATTCAGATATCAAGATCGGTTTGGAAATGAAAAAAGGTGGATCAGTGTATCCCTAGCAACAACTCCGATCATCCCCTTTCCATCTTCTGTGATGTCAGAAATGTCATTTCCCCAGTGACATTACCATCAGACTCATCTGTACTTTAATTTGAGTACAAATTAGCAAATGTTAGCATGGCAGAGGGGAGGGAGAGGTATGATGGGAAATATCCTCAGGGTACAATATAAAAGAACATTTTTTTTTTTTTTTTTTTTACCTTAAAATATCAAATTCTGATTCATTTTAATGCTACACTGACTTGTAATAGGAGGGACAGCAACTCTTTCATTCCCACTCACCACCCACCCTGAATGCCTGCAGAAGCATTGTGTAACTTGGCTGATCTGCTGTGATCACCCATAAGTGTTAACATTTTACAGCCCTACATTACACACACCACCAACTATGAGTCTTCAGCTTGCTTCAGGAAGAGGTTAGCTCAGTATTCTCAGTGCAGGCGTCATGGTGGAGGGAGCGAGACCGAGGAGGTAACACTGAACATACAAGAAAAGGAGAAAGTAACAGATGAAGAGTAAACCTCACACTAGGTTTTAGTTGTTGGTGAGACCCTGCTGCTTTTCTGGTGTTGGACTAGTAGCTGGCTTACTGTCTAGTGTTGTTGTACTTGTTAAATGTTTGACTGTCAGCAGAGAATCAGAAGTTTTTGAGGATCAGGCGATTTAGCCAAAACCTTCCAACCGTGGTAGAAAGGTGAACTGAAACTATAAGGACACTCATTTAAAATACTACCAATTCTTGCATATTGTTCTTTTACCATCTTCATGTATCCATCAGGTGGCTTGAGTCTATCCTATCTGTGACCTGGCAACCTGGTCGAATCACCAGTCCATTACACTGGGAGCACACAGAGACACATTCACATCTCTGACCAATTTAGGATGATAGTATTGTGTCTGGAGTACCTGCAGAAAACCCAGGCAGGCACAGGAAGAACAGGAAGGCCACACAGAGAGGCGATGTTGCTGTGAGGCGATAGTGCCAACCACTGCACCTCAGTTTTCTGTCCTGTCTGATCTTTTATATTCATTAAAAGGAATTTGTGATGTGTAAGTTATAAACAGTGTCTTATAAACAACTTACTGAGAATTAATAACTAATTAAAATTACTAGTTACTTCTATCAGTAAGTAATTCTGTTACTTTTCATTTACTGTATATTGAAAGTAATGAATTACTAAGAAAAGTAATGTTTGCACAGATATCAGAGCCAGTGGCAGATTTCAAAATGAGTTCCTGACATCAGGCAGCTCTCAGCGGGGATCCTGATCACTGACAGTCTGGTCAGTGTAAGACTCTTCTCATGAACACTGTCAACACAAATCTATTTGAAGGTACCGTAAGGCATCTGCTCTTTCTACTGAGTAACAAAACTAGACATAGCGTCAATGAAAATGCACATGTTCCTAATGGTGTTAATTTTTCAGACTTTTGGGATTTTTATTTTATAGTCATGAATAGCAACTGAAACCTTAATGGGAAGGGCTGGTGTTTTTGTTTTGTTTTGTTAACTCATGTTCACATCACATGACAGCAGTACTCATTGTTTCACTTATTTGGTTACTCCAATATTGGATAGAGCGGTTTGAGCTGATATTTTGGGTGTGGCAGATTGGCTTTATAAAGTTAATGTGAAATCCACCAAAAACCAGCTCGACATGACGCATTTAACGGAGATCCAGAGGCAGAGCGCCATGGGGAGGCTACAGGCTTCAAGCCTGGCCCAGCAGGGCAATGACTTGGGTGTCATCGCACGCTGCATGTGTGTGTGTGGTGTTATACTGTGTTCTGATTGGTTGGACAGGATGTGGAATTGGTCATAGCTGTCTCCACCCCTGGAGACAATTTAAGAAAAAACAACAACTCAGATTCAGTCTCTATTTTAAGATTGATCATGACAGATATTTAGATAAATATGTCATGGCTCAGAAAAATTGACCTAAATGCATGACACAGAAATAGACAGGCAAAATATAAAACCAGGCAGGTAGAACGGGCACAGGGTCCAGAGCTAAGTTATTGAGGAAGCTACAATATGTGCCTGGCCATGTAGATTTACAAGGAGCTCCTGTTGTTTATGGAGGATAACTTTTAACTTGTAGGATAAAATTTTGATGATGTTCTAATAATAAATTTAGGTTAGAATGAAATTTGAAATATTCTAAAAATATTCTAAAAAATACCTCGATAAATGAATCAGAAAATCCAACAATGAGTAAAAACATTATTTGAAATCAGCACCCTTAACAAAAGCACAGCGAATCAAAATGTAGTTTGTTATATTATGTGGTATAACAAAAAGATCAGCTGATTAAATAATATGCTCATTAACACAAAATATAAATGTATATATGAAATTGTTGAAGTATTTTTTTTAAGCAAAGGTAGTTTAAAACACTGTAAACATGGGAGCAATACTTATATAGTTCACTCTAATCTGTAATATAATTATTGACTCTCAGCCAAACCTGTGTTGACCGGTTGGGTGAGGGGAGGTGAAAACCATAAAAACATGCACTTGACATCCTGGACATTAATATCTGTTGTGTTTTAGGTTTTCACTTTACTTTTGAAGGAAATAATAGAGGTAACAGAGGTGTTGAACTCAGACCAGAAGACTTTTCTAAAAAAAAAAAAAAAAAAACACAACATGACGAAGAAGCTCAGTCACTTACTAATATATTGTTTATTTTTGTATGTACCTGTATTTTTTGGTCGTACGGGTGTATAAAGAGTGATTCAAGTCCGTGTAATATTTTGTCAATGTTAAAAGGAGAATCTTAAAATCAGACCTAGTGTGTACAGGAAGGGAATGAAATCAGAACAGGGATAATTTGATCAGATTTTCTGGTCTTTGCAGCAGTTGTTATTTGCTAATAGTCAGTTTATCTAAACTAGAGTGTTACAGTTGTCCATCCAAGTGTTTACACATCATCCATTGAAAGAACTGGATTGATCTGAGCAATATTTTGTAAATGGACTTTGGATCAAGAACTAGTGTTTCAGGTTTTGAAGCATCCCTAGTTTCCCTTCAGGTATTAATAAGTGTGATCTGATCTCATCTCTTAAAAAGGAAGAAATAAAATAAATCATCCAGTTTGATCTGTCTGTCAGGTTGTCTGATTGACTGGCAGTCATGGCAATAGGATTAAGGGTGTCATGGTTTTGCTGTAGCTAGAAAGCATTAGACAGTATTATTATAGTTAATGCTGGGACCAAATAAGGTATTTCAAGTGCTGACAAAATCTTATTTTTCCAAGAAGCCTGAAAAAAAAAAATCTATCTTTTTTCCAAATGGTGTCCATAAGGAAAGGAGATCTTTGTGTCCTCAAATGAGTTTATGTGTGAAGATCCACTGTAGACCTGCACCCAAATACCTAATGTAGCAGCTCCAGATGAACTTAGCTGAATTAGTGTAAAACACAGAATATTTTAAAATCATAAAGCTTCAAATCCAGTAAAATCAGTTGAAAGAGATACAGAAGAAGCAGCTAAACCCACCAGACCTGGGTACTTTTGATTGAAGAGTCTTTTCTGGAGTCTTTCCCAAGGTAATTGTGACCTTGATTCACCTTGTTATGGTGTAATATTGTTTTACTGTCTAGCCATAGAAACACAAGTTACATCACCAAATGTTGCAGCACAACTACTCTGCCTCTTTGTTATTAATGAGAAACCAGGCCAGCAGGAACATTTTAATTCCCACAGGCAGTGGAATTAAAGTGTTAGCTATTTGTGTTAGTGTGGGAGCTGATGACTAAGAGCATGAGTTGACTTGTCAGCCTGAGAGCAGTGAGAAGATGGCGGCTGTTCAGTGGGTGTTCTGCAGACTGCAGCACAGAGGAAGAGATATTTTCAGACTGCTCTACTGGCTCTCGACATGAAGACAAAAACGGATTTCTGAAGGAAAAATACTTAAGATACCGTAAAAGATACCATATGACATAATAGTAGAAATGTCGGATAAAACACTGTCACTAAAAACAAACTGAACTGATAGAAACCTTAAAGATCGTCAGAAAGTCATAACTCTATACAATGTACCAGCAGCACAGAGCCAGCCTTCCTTATTGATGAGTTGATTCAGTGTGGACAGAAATAAAATCTGCTCTGTCCCTTTCTTCCACTGCCACAAAAACACTCTGTGACAGCTGTAGTCAGACCCGTCTGTTTTCTGGTGCCTGTCACTTTAACGCTCCCCTTCGTTGCTCTGCACTGACGTCAGGACACTGTCTCTGTAACCAGGAAACCAGCGCTACGTGACAGTTCAAAAATGAGATGAATCCACTCGTCCGTGAAGTTGGCAGTCTGTGTAATGAAATGTGAGGGTCTTTACAAATCAAAACCAAGTTTTGGCTGCACTCATGTCGCGGCCAAACTTCTCTTGTAACGGAGAAATCCAAAAGGTGGATCCTACACTTCTGACACTGTGGGAGACCACGTGGGATACTCTGCAGGGATTGGCTAATGCAGCATCTGTCAGACCCTGTCATACACCATCTAAACTACTGTTACATCACAGTAGAGCAGAATCCAGACCGGCTTGTTTTACCCCAGGTATTTCTCTTCAAGCAACACATGCAACAATGAGGGGGTTTTAAAATCTCACAGTCAGTTGACCTGGAGGCAGCCACATACTAAACAATACATATAAAAGTCTTTAAAAAATGGATTTTCCATAATATGTCCCCATTAAGGCTCTCAACCATCTTGAATGTTGTCTTGTCAACAGCCAAGAGAAAATAGTCAAAGTAAAAGTAAAGTTGAAGCTGGATCAATCGCTGCCTCCATCCATTCTAAGGTCTGAACTGGGTCAGTACCACCTGAATTCCTTAAGTTATGTGGGCTGTGGGGCAACCAGTGTCTCATCACTTAGTCCAGGTGAATCTCTTCTACAGCACCAGGACCCTTAACATATTACTGGTGTGGTCTTTCAGTTTTCCTTATTTCCCTTGTTTCACTGTCTGTATCGTCCCTTGTGTGTTTTCTGTTATTTCCTGTTTTATTTTGTAAAGTTACTTCCTTGTGTGTCTCCTTTAGTTTTACTGTCGTTGTCCTTTTCCCTTTCTTTTGATTATCGGCTTCACCCCAGTTACTTTCACCTGTGTCTTGTCATGTGCGTATTTAATCAGTGAGTCTTCCTCTTATCTCTGTCGGTTCATGTTTGCCTCCCTCTTCGTTATGGATTACTTTTGTTTTTGTTTTTTCATATGCATTTATCATTGTTTGGATTGTTTTCCTCGTTTGGATTTACTTTTCGTTGGGCGTTTTGATTTATCCTGTATATAAAGGTGTAGTGTGCATGGAGTCACTGGGAAAATTTATTTTGCTTAGCAAATGGTTGGTATCTATTAAATATTTAATAGCAGAGTGCACATGTGTCCATTTACTTAATCTGCAAACTCAGACAAAGGAAAAGCGCGATGAAGATGTCTGTAAACCCTCTCAGTCATCCAGGGGCCCGATTCACAAAGCGGGTTTAGTGCAAACTCTGACTTTGTTAACCTGGAAGTGAGGGAAACTCTGTGTTTTCTGTTTCAGATAGGAAGGTAACTCAAACACAAGACAGAGGAGTAACTCCAGCCCGTTTCACAAAGAGAGGTAACTCCAACTCAGAGTCAGTTGCTACGGTAACAGACTCTGTGAGAGCAGGTTTACTTGGACTAACCTCGGGAAACCTGCAGGAAATATTTCAGTGACTAAACCCAGAGCACAATAAAGAGGATTTATTTCATTTTGACGTCTTTTCCATTTCCTACAAATATAAAGCAACAGTTCATATTCTCAGCAATTGTTTCAATAATTAGCACATTTCACATCTAACTGTGCACCCACATCTAATTTGTGTTTTAGTATTTCAGGCTTCATTTCAGCCTTCCTAACCTGGCAGACCAGTGGATTTTATGAATGGCAATGAATTTCATGTTCAATATGATTCAATTATAGTTTTCACACACGGGGAATTATTAAATCAATGGAGTGTGTTTTAAAAATCGTCACATTAACTTGATCGCTATCTTCTCCCACGCCAGCTCTTACTTTTTTGCCGCTGCCGTGTCTTTATTTACTTCCTGTTCAAACGAGGTTGTTGTCTCCCGTTGCCATGGTGAATCGTAAAACCAGGGCTCTATTAATTTGGGCCTATTATACTCACTGTGCACGCTCTCAGCTCAGAGTGAACAAACTCAGAGTTGATTAAACCAACTCAGATCACCCGTTAAGAAACCGAAAACTCAGAGTTTCAAAATTCAGGGTACATCAACTCAGAGTTTAAGACGTGACTCAGAGTTTGTTAAACCTCCTTCATTAAACGGGCCTCAGGTCATCCAGGTAGTATTAAAAGACACGAAATATCTTCAGGTACCTAAAACCAACCAAGTCTATTTATCCTAGATCTAAGGCTATGTGAATGATTTGTATACTCAAAGGAAGAAATGTAAACAACAGACCCAAAAAGCATGTATGAGATTGATTGATTGATTGACCTCATGAAGATGTGATTGTGCCATCATGAAACATAAGAGAATCCCACAACAGGGAAATTTACAGTGCTACAGCAGCAAAGTGGATAGATTGTCTATGTACGTATTTAAAAAAAAGAAGTAAAAAATAATAACATGAAATAAACAAGTAAATAAATTAAAGTAAAATTGTTGTGTGGAGTAATAAAAGGACCCAAATGCTGAGACGGCAAACAGGATAAGGCAAAAAAAACCCAAGCTTTTAATAATCAAAAGCTGGTACAAAAAACCCAAGGGTAGGAGGGGAACAAAAACGTGAATCCAAAAATAAGACAACTTCTGGTTTCCTACCACGTGTTTTGTTGGTAGGCTAAATAAAGCGGGCAGCAAAACAAAACAGTGGGCGAAGCTTTGGATTACAACACAATTGTGACAGCTTGTTGACTGGAACTGGTACAAACTACAAATAGTTGCGTAGCCTTTGACTGTACGAACAGACAATGTAGAGAGAGAAAAGTGAGATTTTTCCGCATCCTGCAAGATCCAAAATGCCGGACAATATGGGTACAAGCTTTAAAGAGTGACAGATTGACTCCTCCCGGTCACAAATGACTGCCTGAATTTTTCAGGTTATGACATTTTTCTAATTCTCCCATTCCAAGTATTATATGATGGAATAATAAAGGCATTTTATAATATGCCCTAGAGAAGATGACATCTAAGGCGGTAACACAGTGGTAATCCCCTACCAATCTGATTTCATTTTAATGCTTTTTTTAAATGTCAGATTAGGGTAGACTCTGAAATATCAATCGTCATGGTGAAGAGGGAGCTAAGCCAGAGGGCAAGGCTCTCTGTTTACCGGTCGATCTACGTTCCAACCCTCACCTGTGGTCATGAGCTTTGGGTAATGACCGAAAAAACAAGGTCATGGAGAGCTGCTGATCCTCCACGTCGAGAGAAGCCAGTTGAGGTGATTCGGGCATGTGGCGAGGATGCCTCCCTTGGGAGGTGCTCCGGGCATGTCCAGCCGGGAGGAGACCTGGAGGCCGACCCGGGACACGCTGGAGAGATTGTATCACTCGGCTGGTCTGGGAACGCCTCAGGATTCTCCTGGGGGAGCTGGTGGAAGTGGCTGGGGAGACGGCTGTCTGGGCCTCTCTGCTGACGCTGCTGCCCCCGCCACCTGAACCCAGATAAGCAGGAGAGGATGAATTACGAGTATGAGTTGGATGTATCAGTCACATAATTCTAAGTCAAAACATGTATACAGGCCTTCCCTTATTTTGGTGAGAGATGAGTAATGAGATGAGAGATGAGTAATGCTCATGACATAGTAACATAATGCTCATAATGATAGTAACGAAGAATGTTATTTATGGAAATAAAATGTCTTTCAGTAAAGAAATCTTCAAATGTCACAGCTTTAATAAATATTAGGTATTGACTGATTTCAACAAATATTTTACCCATAGTTATTACTTTCTTATGTATTTTCAGGTGGTTCCAATGATTTATTGCACCAAGAGTTTGTGCTAAGGATTTTCACCTTCAACAAAATATAAATGCTCAGTTTGTCAAAGCAATGAACATTTCAGATAAACAAAGCCAGGATGGTAAAACTGGAGGCCAACAACAATCTTAAAGGACAGTACAATGTCAGCATGGCAAGAAAACATGTTTCTATACTGGCATTCCTAATTATATAAATATATTTAAACTATTTGCTGTTTTTATACAGATCCTTATTTACTCCTAGCATTCAGGCCACAACCAGGCCTCATGGGGTTTTCATTTCATATTTAGTCTTACTATTCTTATCATATTTCATATTTAGTCTTAACTAGTCATATTCAGTCAATTACAACTGCAAATAATTGAGGACAAATCAGGTTTTAGTTGAGCAGCATCTTCCAGTCTGGGTTCTTGCCTCCTCGTTAGAAGTTGGGGAAGTAACTGCTGCTCAACAGGTCCATCACATTTTCTTACAAGTTCAGTAAACAATTCTACATCCTTGAATATGTGGCGGTATGAAGTCGGCATTTTCCTTGTGGAGACACATCCATGTACCATGAGGCAGTCCATGGACTTTTCTTCCCACCCGTTACTTTTGCTTTGTTAACGTAAACACAACTGTCTTCATGTATCAACAGGTGTCAACTTTCTGGCACACAAAATAGTTGTAGGCCTCAAGTGACCTATAAATCCTCATTGATTCTCTGGTAAAATCTGGACTGGGACTTTCAGTGAGGTAATGGTAAATGTCCTCAGACTGCAGCTTAGCCTGTTTACTCAGGTCATTCATCCATCTGTGAGGTAGAGCAAGGGGGTCTGGTAAAACGATATGACCCTCCCCCACTGTCAGTTCATTCTTGTAACGCAGCCGATCCGGGATGTTCAACTGTTGACAACACCGTGACCACTGAATATGCATGATGAATGAACTTGTTGGATGATCTCTGCTGGCAGACGCCGTTGCTGACATGTGCTTTCTGCCTGTCATGCATTTGTGCATGTGAGGAAGTAGCATCAGGTAAGCAATTACATCTTATGTAACAGGGGAGAACAGAAGCCTCATCACATACAGGTGGGACTCATGAGGGGCAGAGCACACAGTCCCAATGGAGGGAAACTGAATAAAGACAGGAAGTAAAACCAACCAGTATACAGAAGGGAAAAAAATCTTAGAAAATAAAACAGGAAACACCAAGGAGACAAGACCCAGACGGAGAAACAGGAAGGAAGGAAAGAGCTATGGTAACCCTACTTCACACACTTTGGGTGAGGTAGCCCTGTCATTGAAGGAGCTTTTCAGTCCTGTTCAAGTGTCCTGCATGGGGTGGGAGATGTTATGGGAGATGTTATCCAACATGGATGACAACTTTGCAGTCATTCTTCTTTCTTCCACCACCTTCACTGGGTTGAGAGGGCATTTCAGGACAGAGCTGGTCTTCTTGGTGATTTCCTCTTTGCAGTCGAGATGCTGCTTCCCCAGCAGACCACTCCATAGGAAATAGCTGATGTCACTACAGAGTCAGAAAAGTTTTCAGGAGTGCCTCCTGCACCCCAAAAGATCTCAGCCACCAGAGCAGGAACAGTCTGCTCTGGCCTTTCTTTAAAAGTGCAGTTGTGTTGTGTGTCTAGTCCAGTTTATTGTTTAGCTGACCACCCAGGTACTTATAAGATGTTGTCATCTCAATGTCCATTCAGGGGCATCAAGGGGGGGAGTGTGTGCACCTGTGGAAATTCACTACCGGCTGATTCATGTGCAGAGCACAGCTGATAACAGTTAGGTTTGAATGTATTGAATCAGGTAGAGAAAAAAGAATACTGCAAAAGGTTTATTTATACACAACAACAGTAAATATTTAACAAGAAAATCTATTGAAGGAAAACAGAAATTAATAGAATAGATATAAGAATCCCTCTTATAACAGCAGTATATTGGCATGTCATAAATTAAATCCAGAGTGTTATCAACCCTGTATGAAACTAGTGCATGTACAGCTCTGCAGAATGCACAGAACACACTGATTTGAAAATGTGAATACTAAGTGTTCCCCTTTACAGAAAGCTGCACAGTGTGAAACCCATGTGTGTACAGAAATAATCCTAATATTGTCTGAATATCTGAAAGAGGGGAGCCAGCAGCCTGGTCAGCGGAGGGAAAAGTTCGTCTCGTGGCCTGTTTTTCCTCTCCAAACACTGAGATGAGCCATCTGCCTCTATAAATAGATTAAAAGGAATGTCAATGTGAAAGAGAAGGACAAAAAAAGGGAAGATGGGGGAAGGGGTGGATAGTAGAAAGATAATGAGATAAGCATGAAAGGGGAAGAGATAAAAGTTTTAAAGATGCAGAATATCTGAGGGGGACAAACAACATATGAAGAAAAGATTTTAGCAAAGTGTGAGGATTTGACCAGCATTACATGTACTCAGTCTCTGTCCTGTCTTCATTTATATGCCCTGATTGTGGCATGAACAATACCCCATATTCATAACAGCTTTAATAGCTTTACTGTGTTGCACTAAGGACTTGTGCCAGCGCTGCTGCTCTTTAGTGACCCCTGATTTCCTGCTTGTCATTGATGTTGTATATTTATTCAAACTGAAACACAAACAGATTTGGAAGCACTTCAAACTCCCACTGGTTCATTTTCTTACAGACAATAAAAGTGAGTACTTCTTCACTGACCGACTGAATGAGTAGCTCCATCCCTTTAACTCTCACCTGGGTGTCCTTTAATTTGTAAAAGCCTCAGTTCAATTTCAGTTTTGTTTGTGCAGCACCAAATCTTAATTAAATCATATCAGGGTATGGTGTGGTAAGGCCAGTGCTTCCTAATAATATTGCCACGGGAAGCATATATAATATGAAAAGGATTAGTACTGATTGGTGCTCTATGACTGACTTTAGACTGTGCAGAAGAAGCACCATGAACGTGATTGATGACAACAGTTTACTGTGTTTGATACCTGATGCTAAAACACAGAATGCCAAAATGTTATGAGACATCAGTGTTGTGTTGTTTGTAACTGTGCTTGACGGTGTGTGTTACAGGATAATGGTGAGGACTCCCACCGTATCTCCCCCAGTCCTGTGGTCCATGTCAGGGGTCTGTGTGAGGCTGTGGTGGAGGCAGACCTGATAGATGCCCTGGAGAAGTTTGGACCTATATGGTGAGACTGCAGTCACTGTTCACCTGAGCGTGCACAGATACACTTCATCATGCTTTCCCTTATTCTCTGTTATATATACAATTTTATAATGTTGGGTGTTCATACTACACTAGTACCAGGTTATTTGATAGAAAATACCTAATAGCGATTTTTCTGACTGGTGTTATGATTTGATCTGAGTTATTTTGTTACGCTTCAGTTCAGTTATAGTGCTGTCAGGTTGTTTTTTCTTTTTGATGGGCAACCAAAAGTTCAAGCTGCAGTGATTGGTCCAAACTCAAAACTATTCTATTAAACTATTCAAGCATAGTGAACTTCAAAAGGTATGAATTGCTTCCAACATGTTTTTTATGTTTGTCATCTTGCTGTAAACAAGCTATGACATTAAAATAGGAAGGTCTCTCACTTATTGTAAAATGTTGCATATTCACCTAAAAGTACTGAAAACCACCATTTAACTTTGGATATAGTGCAGAATAAATAAAATTTTAAAATTTTTCATGGTGATGCTCCTTTCTCTCTTCATTCAGCAGTGACATCTGGACATGCTACCTGTAAACTTTATTCCTGATGTAACACAGACTGTTAGACCTCTGTTTCTCTGAGGTGATGCTCTGCATCTTTTCACCAGTCTCAGTCACTGGTTCATTACAAGTTTCTGTCTCTGAGCTGCACACATTAGGTTTTCTTGTTGAAGATAAACTCTCATTATAATTATAATTTAATTATGATGTTTTTCATCTTTTATCCATTTGGCACATATTTTGAATTAATTCAAAACAGTCGCGGTTGTTTTCATGTTCATTGTGTGGCGTATATGCCCGTGTGTGACATTATCCAAATATTATGTACAAGGCTGTGATTGTAGTGTGGCTCCTTTCACTGTCTGTCACTTTCTGATATGATTTTTAGTGTTGTTATACAGACCTTTGTTTTCTTGCAGCAATTCAACCATTTTCCCCCATTTCTGTGGCCCTGTGTACTTTTACACGGGAAACATTTGTTGACTTGGGTCTGGCCACCATTTCCATGGCAACTCCATGCGATCAACAGCTTCGGTACCAAGATTAAACATATTTAAATGAATCTAGTCCATGTGTGGTCGACAGGAGTTTGTCATTTGACGGCATTGACTGTAAAACCTATAGTCTTCATTTACAGAGCGCACAGTGAGGCACGGTGTGATCATCCTGTTACATGTAGTGGACAGCTTTGGTGTTGCTACTTGACTGAAGTATGTGTGGGAAGAAATCACAAAACTTTTATCCAGCAGGTTTAAACAATACCATCTTTTGTTGCATGTCTGTTGCCTCAAACCTGAAATACTCCCATATCATGGAAATACTGTTTTACTTAGCGGTTAGCTTGTGCAATGCTACTACTTTGTTTGCTGATAGTGGACGTGTACACAGTTACCTGCACCACTTCTCATTGGGGAGCACAAAGGAGGCTGCATTGTATTGGCTGGTAGGATTGTGTCCTTCAAGAGAAACAACCTAATTTTACCCTGGGGCAGATGCACCACAAACCCAAAGTTTCAAGTCGGGTTTTCAGTTTAAATTCGATTAATTGTTCAGCTCTATATCTACTATCTACTTGGCTAAAGTTTCCAATTGGTGCAGGCTGGTACAGTGATATAGTGGTACAGTGCAGGCTGCTCAAAATGTTCAAAACTCTTTAAATGGTAATCCGCTGCAGTCCTTGAACTACAAGGACATGTCCGCTCACTGCTCAGTCTGACTCTGATCTGGATTACATTTGAAGTTTCTGGGGATTTATAATATGTCTTCAAGAAAATACTTTTTTTGGCTGTGAAGGAAAGATAAATCTGCTTTCTATTCCTAAAGAAGGAAGTACGAGATAGCAGTGGATGCAGTTTCATTTTCTAGTAAAAGACTCTTTCATCAACAAATCTGGACTTTCAGCTTGACTGCAGTGAAAAAGACAGGACTTTTCCACCTCTAAAGGGTTGTGTGGTGGAGCCACAAGCACAGACTGGAAGTAACAGTTTGTAATGTCACTGAAATGTTTGTCTTGTACTGATCATTTTCACTGCAGGCCCACAGTGTAACTAACATTAGCTAACAGTGATTAGCACTTTCAGCTCTGTGCACCAATAAACAGCCAGAGATTTGCTCTTTATTTCACCCATATCTGCTGAAAATGGTGGTGTTATTTTCCCAAAATTCAAGAAGAAGCAATGTACAACAAAGCCTGATCAGATCAAACCTACATGCAGTAACTTTAAAAAATGTGTTTGTTTTTTTTTATAAATAATGAGGTACATGAATGTAAAATAACTCTAACAGTTCAACTTTAGACATGGTTATTTATATACAAAGAAAGAAATTTTACACTTATCGTTTTGAGTCCTTTAAATTAATTTTATCTTCAATCTTTTGTGATTTAAGTCATAAAGTACAAGAATACATTGTATTTATAATGTAAACATCACACTTTTCCGAATAGCTTGAGGCTTTTTGAGGACCCAGGAGATACATTATTAGTAACAAACTTGCATATAATCTTGTTAATCCAAGAGAACATAATACTACCTCCCATGCTGACTGGTGGTGGAGGAGCAGAGGGATCATCCTGAGGTGTGTGGACTGAGGAGCTCTGTCAGGTACAGGGGACATTACTGTGCATACACTGATAGGCAAAGAGAAAGACCTTATACTCCTTGCTGAGATGGGAGCCAGTGTGGTGAGTGGAGGATGGGGGTGATGTGCTCATATTTCCGCACTCTCATCAGGATCCTAGCAGCACTGTTCTGGATGTACTGCAGCTTTTGGATGTTTTTGCTGTGGATCCCAATGAGAAATGTGTTGCAATAGTCCAGTCTGGAGGAGACAAAGGTGTGGGTGAGTTTCTTGGTGTCAGGGAGATTCAGAGTGGAACAGAGATATTTTTGCGGTGGTGAAAGACCGTCTTGCAGATGTGTTCGATGTGGGCCTCAAACTTTAAATGGGGGTCGAACCTAACACCCGAGTTAGTGACTAGAGATGAAAGGTTTATGTCCTGGCTGGAGAAGGTGATGCTGGTTATAGTGGATATTCAGGTTCGATGTGAGGTGGCTATGAAAACTGCTTCAGATGTTGGTGATATTTTGTGGGGTGCCTCCAGGCCTAGTATTGGGCACTTGATTCATTCTTCTTAAAACCTTAAAAATAAAACCAAATTCAGAAAGATCAAGTAAGCAGCACTATTGTAGTCTAACAAATATTTATTCATATACCAATATTTCATATAATATTTTTCAAAAGTAGAATTGCATATGTACAAATTACAGTTTTCTTACCTCCTTAGAATGACTCATCACACAGCAGATGATATCAGTTGTTGATAATTCACATTAATTACACCAGTAGCTTGACTTGTCTCTACTAGTGTGGTGATTAATATTATAATAAGAACCTTTCTGACCTACTCATATTTCTATAAAAACCAAAGTAGCCATTACACAGGAAAATTCAAAGCCTTGTTTTTACTGGAGTAGAGATTGGTATCAGTATCAAAGATAGATACCAATACTGATCAGGGGAATAGGTGACATAATTTTTACAACAATAATACACAATTAGCAATTAAAAATCCAAATAAAATAAAATCAAAACTTGAATCACACAGTTCCAGCTTTCTCACGGTAACCTTCATAACCAATACTTAAAAAAAGTTTTTTGTTGTTTTTTTTTAATGGATTTTGTAGTTTTCCTAATTTCCCTCACTGTGTGTCTTCCCTTGTGTGTTTTTTGTTAATTCCTGTTTTATTTTGTCAGGTCTTTCTCCCAGTGTCTCATTACTTCCTGTCCTTGTTCAGTTTTCCTCCTTTGAGATTGACTGCTAATCCCCTCCTGACTTCCACCTGTGTGTCTCCCCTGTCTCCTCTGTCCCTCGTCTTGTTGTCAGTCTGTAGTTGTACCTCCTCTGTCTGTGTCTCCTGTCCTCCTGGTAGTTTTTTGTACTTTTTTGTTTTTGGATTTCATTTCACTTTTGATGGATTTTGGATTCTGGTTTTTGTTCCCCTTGTGTGTTTTTGTATCAGCTTCTGTTTATTAAAAGCTCACCTTCTCTTACTTTATCCTGCATTTGGGTCCTTTTCACACTCCCCCATCAACAATATAATAACTGGTTTGAGTGCATGAAGTCACAGCTACAGTGATCAGGTGTAATAAACTGCAGTGGGCTTCAGTAGTGTTAGTGTAAAGATAGTTACAGATGCTGAATAATTAAAGGAAACATTTTGTGATACTGCAGTTTCCACTCTAAACGACTCCTTCATTATTTACACTCCCTGCATGGTGCAATATTCATTAACCTCACATTCACCTGGGGGAGCAAGCACACACTCATCTGCACAACCCCAGAAACACAGGTACTATCTTGTTGCACTGATTTCAGAGATCGCCAGGCTTACATAGTGTTTGTCTTTGATGATAGACTAATAGAAATGATAGGTAGGGAAGACCTTTGGTTCAAAGTTGACATCATTGACACCAGTTGCCAAGAGAAGAGGTGATCATCCAGTAAAACCCCAATGAAAAAGTAAGAAGTCTTATCCAGATGTATGTGTGTCCTCAGTTACGTGATGATGATGCCATTCAAGCGTCAGGCCTTGGTGGAGTTCTCTGCAGTGGAGAGCGCCGACCGATGTGTGTCCTGTGGAGCAAAGGAGCCCGTATACATTGCAGGTTTGAACGTTTTTGCCGTGAAGACTTACTGATTTGGTATCTTGCATACAGCGTACTGTATGTGTTCATATTTTCATCCATCTGTTTATCAGGCCAACAGGCATACTTTAATTACTCCACATCCAAGAGAATCACCCGGCCAACCAACGCTGACAACCCCAACAGTGGCAACAAGGTTCTCCTGCTGTCCATACAGAACCCCCTCTACCCTATAACCACGGTAAATACAGACAACTTACATTTGTTAAAACCCATCGTAAGTACAGTTATAAAGCAGCATGACTACCCCAAGTTGTTTTATGGCAAAATTGAGGAACATAAGGAAGGATGTCAAGAGTGAGGATGTCAAAACAGTAAAATCACAGTACTAACTACTGCTAACTAACTACCAACTGACTGCTAGACCTGAGGCATGATCCTAACCTAACTCATTATTAATGTTCAAAAAATGGTAAACAAACAGAATACAACAAAAACATTTTTTTTTCCCTTAAGGGATCAAGCGTATTCAAGCTGGAATACCAAAGATTACCTTAGAATGAACAACTCCTAACATCAGCTGACTCCATCCTAACATGAATACGAGAGAGCTGTTTTGTGCCAGACCTCAGGGCTCAAATCATAGACTGTGTATAGAAAGGATAAAGCTAATGTGATGTCATCCATTGGTTTGTGGCCTTATATTCATCCCAAAAGTCTGATTCTCTGCCTGTCAAGTAAATGATTTGATTCCAGTTGTTTAGAACGTCAACAGATCATCAGCTCAGGCAGATTGTGTAGGTATTGTGTGTACTTGTAATTAAAGAGGTGCAAAAGCAATAGCCCCATCAGCAAAGTTTAACCAGGAGCCATCATAGATTGTATTTAAGAGATGGACGTAGTTGCTGTGATATCATGCATGTGGATTCATATTTTGAGTCCAGGAGTGTGGCTTTTGAACGTCACCATGTTGTCTTTTTTTGGAGCTAGAAGTGATATTGATGATTGGAGGTCACTGCCCAATGTGTACGAAACTCATCATTCAGAATAACCATGACACAAATACACAGTTGTGCTCATAAGTTTACATACCCTGGCAGAATTTTTTGGCCATTTTGATCAGAGTCATTTGGGTAGTTTCTGTTGTCATTGTGATTCAAAAAGAGTACACAGTTGTTTGACAATAAATGGCTTCATCCAACCACTAACCATGAGTGAAACAAGTTTTTTCTCTCATCATTGACATTCTCTGAAAAACGGCCAAAAAATGTGCAAATTCTGCCAGAGTATGTAAACTTGTGAGCACAACTGTTTTCCTCTTTCTTGATCCTAATATCTACTTAATGAACCTTTGGAATGACTTATGTAAAAAATGTGTTGACTGAGTATTACATGAGTGAAAAGTACTATTTTTGAATTGAAGTTAATTGGAGCCAGAGTTTTTTGTAGCTACTATCTAGTGGCCATCGGTGGTACAATGGCCGCATTTTTCAGACTGTGACCATTTCTATATACAGTCTATGGTTCAGATACACTCAGGTGGATAGTGATTGGCTGTAGCCTTCCTGATCAAGCCAATAGTGTGAGGGTGGAGGATGGGGACTACTGACATGTATCTATGAAAATATGTTACCTTTATGTTATATGATTGGCCTCAAAGGCTTTTTAAATTTAGAACACTAAGAAACCGTTTTCCATTTGTTGTAATTGGACTGAAATGTTCTGTGTAAACCTTTTAAGCTATTTCTGGTTCTGTGTTTGAACATTTTAATGTCAGCACTTAATATTTAATTTATATGCCCATCTGTCAGTTTCTTCCTCCCTAACAAACTAGAGTTATGAAGCTTCTCCCTGAAAGCAGTAGGCGTCTGTCCAGACTTGTTCCTTTAAGGTTTCCTCTAGTCTCTCATCCCCGTTATCAGTAGCTCTATTTATACAGTGCCTCTCACAGTTTACCTTGTCCCAAAATACCCAAGAATTATTTGTCAACTTTTTAGAGTATTACTAGAAAATAGACCAATCTGCCTGTCCTGAAAATTTAACATGAGGATCACTAGCAACTGAAATATGTGTGCTGTTACCAAATATGGACTCACTATATATTCCAGTGGTGTTCATAAAATGCACAGGATGCCTCAGGTCTGCATAGATCAAGCGTGTCTTATCCGGCATGACCTGCAGGCATCCACATTACAAGCTAGGTTATGCTAAATGTTGAATTTTTCTTCTTTTTTTGTTTCATGTTGGTCCAGGATGTTCTGTACACTGTATGTAACCCCATTGGCAGTGTGCTGAGAATTGTCATCTTTAAGCGAAATGGAATCCAGGCCATGGTGGAGTATCCTTACTGACGAGGTGGATGTGGGTGTATTCTGGTATTTTCTTTCATCTTTTCACCTGGCTGATGTCCTTCTGTCATCAAGTCTTTCCCATAGCACTCTTCTCTCCCTTCACTCTGCAGTAAACTTACCAAAATCTGTGTTGTAGCAGTGAGCCTGATTTCAGCCATTTCGCACAGAGATGTACTCGCTATTTTGGATTATATTGAGCTTCTGCTCCTGTGTGGTTTAAATGCAGTTGTGGCATGTTGCTTTGAACTGTCAGATTTGGCAGTGCAATAACGCAGTGTGTGTTACGTGCTGTGTGTATCTGTGTTGCAATGTGTTTTCTCCTTAACTCTGCTCCACCAGGTTTGAGTCAGTTCAGTGTGCTCAGAAGGCCAAAGCAGCTCTGAATGGAGCTGACATCTACGCTGGTTGCTGTACGCTCAAGATTGAATATGCAAGGGTGAGAGACAGACACACCAGCAGCCAGAGCCTTAAGAATGTATCTGAATTTTTTTTTACCGTTATAGGACCTTATTGTCTTTGACCAATGGGAGTAGGGATGGTCTCCAGTAGCCCATTCTGTCTGCTTTTCCAAGTTATAAATATCCAATGGATCTCTTGTTGATTTGTTCACTCATGTCATCTGTTTAGCTAGTCACTTCCCTCTCTGCCACTACAGGCATCAGCAAATAAAAACACCTACTGAAAACAGCAGCACTGCTCAAATGTTGCAAAATAACCAACAACAAAATGTGATGTTTGTGCTTCAAGTATGAGAGTGATATTTTTGCTAAGTTAATACGACAGTTTGTCTGTGTTGTTTTCCTGCAGCACAGCCCCCCAGAGAGGAACCAACACTGTTTCCTCACAGCAAATGAAACATGAGTCAGGACAATGTTAATGACACAGAGCAGTGATGAGATACAAGCATTGAGCATAGCAGAATGACCTGGTTTAAGGTTTGATGGCTAATTACTGTGGTTTCGTTCTGTCAGTGACATGCTCGTCTCATGATAGATCCCTAAATCACAATTAAAATACCAGTTGTGTTATTAATATGAATAGAAGAAGCTACATGGTCAATTAATTTGTAGATAAAGTTAGATATTTTTTCACACAAAACATTTGGTAGTTATGTCATGTGATTCAGAGTAAAGTGGATTCGAACTGTGTATAAACTAAAAACAAAACTGAAATGTGAAAATTCTTTGTTTTAAGGGGAATTCTGTTTAAATATCTTTTGATCTGACATTTTAATGAGTGTACAAAGATTTAACCAGAAAGCAAAGACAGTTTGTTAGTTTTTTGCATTAGAGCTTTTTGTCAAAATGTTCCTTTATTCATACACATTTCTTCAAATTATATAATTATTTACAAATGAACTTTTACTGCTGTACTATGGAGCTAGAAGACTACAATGATGTGTCTTGATATTTTTAGTGGCAGAGTTGATATCATCCCTGCAGATGTGTGATACATTTTACTGAACGATCCTTTTTCATCTTTGTGTCAACAGCCAACTCGTCTGAACGTGATTAAGAACGACAACGAGAGCTGGGACTACACTAAACCATACCTGGTGAGACGAGGTAAGACATGAACTGTCTCTGTTCTCTCTTAGTTTTATATTTACACTAATGTCAGTGAAAGACGACTGCACCGTGAAAGGTAGGACTCTCGGGTGTATTTCCGTGCGCTGCAGCCTTCATTGATTCATGTTACAACAGTAGATGGCAATGGTCTTAGTTACAGTACAGCCATTTGTGAAGCTGTGTCCAGATCTTCAGTCTTTATGGGTCAGTCTCCGACTCTGGATTAAGTGCGTAGTCATAAACAGTTTGGACCGTAGATCACCATCACACCAAGACTCCTACGCCTCCAGTCTCTCCATCTGCAATCTAAACACTCTCACACCAGCCAATCACCGGCCTCTCACAAGCTTGCACCTCCGCCTACTGTGGGGAGAGAGAGAGAGAGAGAGAGAGAGAGAAACATTGAGGGAGAGAGAGAACAGAAAAAGAGGGATGGACGTCAGGCTGACCATGCACAGCAACTTTCTTCCATCTTCACCTTCGCAATCCAGCAAAAAGAGAGAGAGAGAAAAAGAGATGGATCTCACTCCTGCTGACCGCCATGCAGCTGCCGCTTCAACATGCCCAGGAGGCCTCAGCCCCGCCTCTCTCTGCAGGACTCCAGTAGCCCTTCCTTCTATCTATCTGCTCCACCCTGTGTTTTTAATCTACTCTGTCTGGAGAAGTAGCCTCGCATGGCCTGACTCACATCCTAGATTATAGTCATAGTGTTTTTAAATGACAATCCTGCAGGTCTTCCACCATGCAAATAAAGGTTAAGATTACTGTAAACTAATTTTTTCATTTGTTTTTATTTCTAAATCTGGTTAAAAGACTTTAACAGATAAAACTGAACATTGTGGATAGTAAAAACTCTGGCTATGTGAAGCTACAGTATAAGTGCTCAAACTCTGCTCTGTGTCACTTTACTCCATCTGAATTAGGGCTGTCACAGTATCAGATGTTCATTTGATCTTAATTTTTACTCAAACAAAAAATCACAATATTTCACACCATGACTTGCATATTAAGAAACATCATTCAAATATTACAGAAAATATATATTAAATATGTCATTGAGCATCCATCCATCTTTCATACCCACTTGTCTAGTTGGGGTGTGAGGCGGGGTACACCCTGGACAGATCACCTGTCCATTGCAGGGACAATGAAGAGACAAACAACCATACACACTGACTCACTGTGTATGTAAAAAATAAATAACACATCCTCTTCAGTGCAAATGCAGACCACAGCACAGAAATCTGTAAAGACAAACAGATACAGGAGGTATAGAGTTGACAGCAGAACAGCAGCTGACTGTGTAAATGAATAAGGGACACAGAGAATGTGGAGGCGGCGCGTGTAGGCGTACTTCAACTTCTCTCCTCTGTGGATCTGTGTGTGTCAGTGTCTGGGTTGTGTAAGCAAGTCAGTTTAGGACAAAAAAATATATAATTTTGTTATTTAGTAAAAATACCAGTGTTGATGTTAATGTTGATATTCATGTTTGAGGCATATGAAGATTCTTAGCTGTAAATCATGTAACACTGGAATCTGAAACCAAGACTAAAAGAAATAAATTCACTTTGATACTTTGAAATACAAATGATTCTCACATTCCCTTTGACTATTCCTATAACTCCACATTCACACACATTACTACACTGTTTCACTAAAGGACATCATTTACTTGATAAATATGATGGTAATAGTGAAGACCAGTATACTGTGACAGCCCTAATCTGAAATATCTGATGATAGTAGCTGTACATTGAGACACATGCATGGATGTGCTGTTCATATATTGTGGATTGGTGTAAGATTTATTTAATGACTGATTGGAATTATCAGTGACTTTTTTAAAACAAGGTCAAGTACCAGTCCTTTTCTAAAAATGTGTCAATGACCGTCTGTAATATCTATGCACAGCCCTATGTACAGCACACTACTATAAATACTGCATTCTTTGTACTGTATGTGGTGTGTAGCTGAGGATTACTTCTGAAAAATCCTAAACTGTGTAATGACATTGATGTTGGGCTCGGTTCATTTTTCATTCAATCCATTCAGAAATGAGAGCAACTTTGAAATAAAACTTTAATCATTTGCAAATGGTCTTTTATTACAAAGCCCCTTTTTTGAGTTTTTATACCCAAAAGTACCACCATAAAAGTACAGTATCGTATATCTATGAGAACCAATACTGTTTATAGATTTCTAAGATTACAGCTTTAAACATCTTTATTTATTCATGAAAGGATTGATTGCACGGTGAACTGGGCCCAACTGTGTTGTAGATAATATTCACTAAATAAATGCATATCTACAATGTTATGTGTTTTTGTGGAGGTACACTGCAATGACACCGACAAGGTCTGAATAAACATTGTGTTACACTGAGTAGCATGATGATGAATACAGCTACATGGTATTTTGTCGTATCTTCTCCAAATGAGACACTTTGGGAATATTTACTAAAGCCACGTTTATGGTTGATGCAAAGGTGTAACAGGAGTCCTACCCTGCATACAGTCTGATATGTAGCAGAGCATCAGATTATATGAGAAATTTGTAAAGTACTTAGAAAGGAGTATGCTAATCCGCATGATACACCCTAATCTCTGACCAAATCATCAAGTTGCATTATGGGTAACATTGGGGCCAGATTTTGACGAAAATGAAAGAGACATAGAATAAAAAAGTAAAATATCTGCCACGGTCCTTTGCTAAGTAAAGATAAGCAGAATTTAACAGTTTTAACTGTGCCTGTAACATTTGTAGCACTTCTAGTGTTTGAGTGTCTCCGCCTTTAAAAAAAACTGTAACTATATTTAAAGCACCAGGAAGCAAGTATTTCACCTCATTCCACTTTAATCGAGGGAACAGTTATTTATTAATCATCACTCAACCTTTATTAGCTGCAAAGTGCATGGAACCATAAACACTTATTCACCATCCTCTGCAACACAGAGTTGATTCAATAGTGAGCAGTAAAATGAGACACTGGACCTCGATGCAACATTACTGCAGTACACTGACAGATGGAGAGTCATAATAAAGTGAGTTCATATTTTACATATTGAGCATATAAGAGTAATTTAATCATGATTTCTGTACATTTCAGTTTATTAAAGTGAATGACGTTCTACACACAGACACACAGAAACTGAATGGGTTCCTCAGAGTGTGTATTGTCTGATGATACTCTCGTAGATGTGTACTGATTTTAAGCCCAACTATTTTTTTCTATAATATTTTAAACTGTGGTTGACTGTGAAATATGCACTTGTTAAGTATTAAACCAACGTGTGGGTTTTTTTTTAACTGACCACAACTAGTGATGGCCCTTGTTCCTTTTATCTACTTCATGTTATATGTAAACCCTGTCAGGGTTTAGATGAATAATTCTGATGTCTCTACCATAACCTGGATACCCTCGGGTTTGAGGCAATGACTGTGTGTCACCTCTTTATTGTAACATTTATTGAACATATTGATGTGGACATTTGTAGCAGCAGCCATGGCTTATTGTGAATACATCTTAGTGATTTAGAAGTAATCCACCTCTGACTTCTCTCATATTTAGGATCTGTTGTGTGATGTTTTTGTGCCCTTGATAAATTCAGTAAACATCTGAAAATAAATATGGAGACCTTTTAATGAATCTGCAGACCTTACAGACCACGCAAATAATTAAAACTTAAATAAAATATTCCTTTCCCATTGGTTTTAGTCACGTCTCAAAGATGACAAAATTATCTTTAAACACTTATCAAAATAATTGTATTTTACTCTTTTTTACTATGTTCACTGCACTACAGAGTGCTGCGTATGTTTTAGGTGTCAGCTTTAGTAGCACCGTGTCACTCTTGTCCTCTTCGTCTTTCTCTACTTCCTACAGCTCATCCATCTCCATTACCTCTCTGCTTACTTGCTGCTTTTACCGCTCATCATCTTGTTCCTGCTAATCCCTTCACCCTCCTGTAATTTCCTTCTCATCGTTCCTCCAGAATACCTCGCCTTTCACGCCCCCTCATCCTGCTCAACAATCCATTCGTGATCTGTCTTTATTTCTGTCGTCCGTTTACTCCTCTCTTCATCGTTTTTTTCCCTCACTTTGCTCTCCACCTCTTACTCCCCTTGTTTTCTTCCTAAAGCACCTTTTCATCTTTTTTCTTCCCTTTTGTTCCCTGCCCTGTCCTTTGCTTTCTTGCCGTACTCGCTTATGGATTCAGTCACTGACATTAAGCGTATTATCCAGTGTGTGTGTGTGTGTGTGTGTGTGTGTGTGTGTGTGTGTGTGTTGAGGCATAGCTCATGTTGCTTCAGATCAGCTTACACAAGGGTACAGCCAAGGACAGAGAAGAAGCTCACCATCCTGACTGTGTCATATTAACACTGCTGTTGTATTTTTGTCCAATAGTTAGGTAACAGTGTGAACGTACAGCAGATTTCTGAGGGTCTGCTGCTGGAGAGTGGATTTTAATGTGGTTCCTGTCTGATCTGCTGGTCGTGTCAACCTCCACAGAGCAGCTGGTAATTAATCAGATGAGCAGAGGAGGTGGTCTTTAATTGGTTTGTGCTTGATTAGTCTTAATTGACCATAGAGTGAGTATGAGCATGGGTGGTTGTCCGGCTTTGTGTATCAGCCCTGCAACAGACTGGTGACCTGTCCAGGGTGTACACCGCCTCTCGCCCATTGCCAGCCTTAGATAGACACCAGCAGACCGCTTTGATCCAATTGGATAAAAGATGAATGAAAAATGTTATAATTTATGTCTTTCACATGTGTGGTGAGCAACTGGTGGATGTGTGTCCCACTGATGTTGGACGGCAACCACAGATTTGACCACATTTCTCTCACCGCGATGTACTCTGATGAACAATGATGAACACGGCACTCATCATCAGAGACCTTCCTGTCACTATAATAAATCGATATATTCTGCTCCAGCATAAGAGTACAACACTGTATGATTATGAGGCTGATCACTGATTTCCTAAGGCTGAGTGTTTAACTTCAGCCCTTCGAAACTAGACACCAGCGTGCCTGGTTGGCTTCAAGGACAGGTTACTGACGGATCTTGGGGCTCAAACGAAGGACACCAGCTATGCTCCGAATGATCTCATTGTATAAATATGGAATCAGTGTGGAGCAGCTCACCAGCGTTAAGCAGAAAAGGTCAATTACGATTAGATCCTGGTCTTGTCGGAAGATTTAAATAATAAATTAAGGCACCCATGGTGTGTTAACTGTGTGTAAATTGAGAGACAAAGACTGCAGGTGCAACACAAATGCTGCTGCTGACTTCAGGTATTTATCAGCAGAACATAAGGGACGCCGCTGACACTTGTGAATCAGAGTGGCGAAGAATCAGCCGTTGATGATGTCTGAAGTGAACTGTATCCATCAGCAGTCCGGTAGAAACACTTTGTCGTCAGTTATTGTGTCAGATCACTGCACTGTGAACTGATCTGGGTTACAAATTTCTGAAGACCGATCAGGGAGGAGCAAGGCGTCGTGGTCTGTGTTTATATATAATCTTTTCCTACGGATACAGTCCTACTGCTTGCCTCCACATTTTATTGCAGTGGACATCGTGACCAGCTTAGTTTCCTTACAGTTCAAATGAATCTGACTGTGGTCCCAGTTTTACAGTGTCTCACCCGTACTGTGCTGTAATCCACTTCTTTCTCATCCTCCCACACAAGTTACAAGTTTCAAACACTCTGTACTGATATGTGGCACCATCTATTAAACACAGAGCTTCTGTTTGTGCAGTTTACCGAGTTACATCTGTCCTTTTCAATCACAGAGAGTCCTTTATGTCTTTTCAATTTATTACCATATAATTTATCTTCATCACGAATGAGCGATTACATCTCTCTCTCTTCCTGTCAGCTGATTCTTACAAAAGACAGAAAAGTCAGTGTCATTCCAGTTTGCCTCCAATGTAGTAGAGCTTGTATGTACTGTATATTCTGCAGTATGTAATGCTTTTAATGGATGAGCTATAGTGATTCAATGTGTTTGACAGCCACAGTGATAATGGTGATGTTTTTATCATTATGATGATAATGTAATGCAGGTTGATGTTCTTTCGTGCTGAGGGAGAAAAAAGAGAAAAGCTTGATGCCTCACAGGTACTGTCTCTTTCATATCTCTGTTCACATGACCTTCTCTGTATACCTGCCTCTCTCTGAATAAAACCACCTTAAAACTGTTTATTCTTATTTACTCACCTCCATTTTTACCATAACATGTACTCAAGATTTATTTGTTTTTGGTATAGAATCTTTATTTATGAGTGTGGTTTAAAGAAATTGGTGTATTTTTGAAACAACTCATACTTTGAACACACAAAAAGATCTAAACAAGTACATTTGTGTTTTGTAGCACCGCCTGACTTTATAACCTCATACTTCTTTGGAGCATAACTTTCTGGCTAATTTCAATTTGTTTTTGCTGGCATGTGTGACACTGTAAATGTCTTTTTTTTTTCCTTTTTTTTTTCAAGATGAGTAACGTGTTATTAAATATTCAGAGAAAGGTTATCTAACAAATTGCATTACCGAATGTCCCCTTTTCTGCACCACTGAGAGTGCAGCCTGTGATCAGCAGATTCACAGCTGTTACACTGGATTCTGTTGATACAAATTTAAATTCTGTTATAGATGATAGCACACTTTATTTATATATTAGGCTGCAAATTACTTAACAGACATAAAAAAGAAATGAATACCAGTGATCATAAAACAGAAAAGGAAGACGAAGCATAGTCAATAATGAAAGCTTTCCAATAAAAGTATGTTGATGAAAACCTTCATAAAACCACCGTCAGCCTCACTTGTTTATCTCAGGTACATTAAGACACTGATAATATTTGTACGGCAGATTTGTGCCCAAAAAGTGGTGAGTTGTTGTGTCTCAGATCTCAGCTATTAGCGACATCTGCCACGACTGAGCCTCATTCTGTCTCATGGACACTGTAGAGAACGTCCAGTATGTCCTCAGATACACATGTCTGCTGTTTGTCTGTGACGTGGTTCTACTGGCTTCATACTGGAGTGACTTACTGCTGAGTGAGACATGATCTCCAATCCTGCCATACTATTTGTACTCTACAAAACAAAGGGGGACTGGGACGCATGTTTGAGAGGTGTGGAGTGGAGTGGACAGGTGTGGCTTCAGCAGCAGTGTGGGTGTTGCATCAGATTGTTGCAGTGAAAAGAGGAAATGCTCTCACCTATAACTGAGTTTTGTGTAGGGACCACATGAATAATCTTGAATTCATGTGGAGGAAGACAGGAAACCTTTTATGAGGTGGCTGGGCTCATTCTTAGCAAAGATGAGGAGCTCAGAGATCAGGGGGGAACTTGGAGAACAACTGAAATGCTCCAAAAAAATGTAGTTGAAAGCTTTGGGGCCTCGGGGAAAGCCTCTAGAGGAGTGGGAGCATGTAGGGCAATGTTGTCTAGACTATCCCGATTACAGTTTTTCTCCATTGGTTTGGCTCATTTCTTGAAACAGAAATTACTTTCTCAAAACTCTAAGATCATTTCATAAAACTGTCTTACAGTTCATCACAATTCAATTCAACTTTATTTATAGAGCACTTTAAAAAGACAGCATGGTCAGCCAAAGTGCTGTACACAAGCATTCAGTTCAATATGGTTTCATCCAATTGTTTCTATAATGCCACATCAATCAACCATCAATCAATACAGCAAAACACTTCTAGTATTGCAAGGTATTTTTTCTTTGGCATTGTGTAAGCATTGCAAGTCAAAATGTTTAGATGTTTTGTCACTATGGCAGAGGACCACTGAATTATCCCTCATGTCCACCGCTCGGTCTTACCCCAGTCCTTCATTGACAGTGGTTACGGTGCTACTTTTTGTTCTTGCTAACAGAATACAATTGTTTATAAAACTGAAAAAAAAAAAAGGATTTTACGGTAAGAGTATCCTCCAAGGTTTGACATCACACATTGCACTGCCAAGGAAATTGTAACGGTTTTTATTCACACACGTAAAGTAACTTCCATCCACGTTTCCATATGCAGAAATTGTAATGGTCCTGGTTAAACTCTATATATACATGGCAGCTTTCACAGTCATGGACAACACCTGTCAGGTGACTAAACATACTGGTTTGACTGGTCATCTGAGACATTGGAAACTCCTCATTCTAGTTTGAGCTGACTGTCAATTAATCAATTTATCCAGTGTTTCAAGAGATTCATATATGGTGTTCATGGTGTGACAGTGTGTTCTTGACTCATTTTTACAACTGAACAGACTATTGTGTGTGATGACTTATACAATGAAATGATGCGGACATGTTTTGGAGAGAACAACCATCAGTTTAGATCAACAAGATCTACTCACTTGGAAATTGTGTTAACTGTAGGCTAACTGTGCTAAATGTAGGCTAACTGTGCTAACTGTGGGCTGCCTGTACGTAATCATTTACAAAGATGTACTGGGGCATTGAGACATGTACTAAGACATTTGTAATTTGATGAAATGACTGAGAAATTCAATTCTGTTGTGAACAACTGCAAAGTGGTATAGCGGTTTGTCCATGTCATTTTGAAAATGTAATTTCTGTTTCAAGAAATGAGCCAAATAGAGAAACTGTAAACTGTTGACAAGATGATGTCTGAAAATGGATGATGGATTGGTAGAAATAATTGACAAATCCATAAAAATTAGGCTCAAATTCCATTTAAATGGCATTTCTACATTTTGCACAGAAAACAACACATATCCATCTCGCTGCTGCTGCTGCTGCCACGGCAACCACAGCAAAGTTTACACAATATTCTGATTAAAAAGATGGTTACATGGTTGGCCTGAAAGGGTCCATTAGTATATGTGCCTTTGTTATACAGTTAACTAATGGCTAAGTACCTCCTCAGTGTTATACTGCAACAGCACACTTTTAAGAAATTGTCTTTAAGAAATGATCTTGCGACATTCAGCTACTGTTAAGTGTTTACCTTGGGATAAGAATATTTTTTTGGCAACTTGGGTCATATTGTTTTGTGTGTCATGTCCATCAACAACAGTGGTTTTGTTATCACTGTGTTAATTACTGAGATCTGGGAACACATGAACCTTGCTAAAGAAACACAAGTAGACATGGTCAAATAGGTTGTAAAGACGCCTGCTGAAGAATTAAACTTACTGAAAGGAGAAAACAAAAAATGAGCGGTAAAATTATCCCTTAAACTGGTCGTTATAACTGATCTGATTTGTCTGAAGAGGCAGTTTCATACAGTAAATGGATTAAATACTTTTCCCAACTACTTTGGGGACTTGTTAAGTTAAGAATGAAAAGTCTTCTTCTGTGCATTGTTTTATTACCTTGGACACAATCTAATAATGTCTGTGCATGTGTGTGTGTGTGTGTGTGTGTGTTTGCACCAGTTTTCTGTTGCAAGCAGCTCAATCTGATTGGAAACATTTTTAATGGGAATGCTTTTGAAGCAAGATGTTTG
>OOFC01016526.1:33736-59024 GCA_900323345.1 Pseudochromis fuscus
AAAAACCCTCTCCTTTTTTTTTTTTTTTTTTTTTTTTTTTTTTTTCTGATGGACCACCAGGTCATTAATAAGAAGAGTTAACTTTAGCTAATGACATCACAATGACATGTGGAAAAAAATTACTGACTCAGTATTTCATGATTAAAAATGCCAATTTTTAAATTGAAGTAGAGTTGGAGTTTTTAGAGCCAGCCTCTAGTGGCCATTTGGAATATTGCAGTTTTTTTGCACTTCTGCATTAGCTTCATTTTTGAGCCCCGGTAACTTCGTCCATTTCTGTATACAGTCTATTGTCACAATACATGGTCCTGTGATTAGACAGCTGTCAACTGTGAGTGTGTGTGGTTGTAGGTGAAATTTATGAAGAGCGTTCCTGGTACAGCGTTGGTTGAGATGGGTGATGAGTATGCTGTGGACAGAGCCATCACACACCTCAACAGCATCAAGGTGTTTGGCAAAAGACTCAACGTCTGGTAAGAAGCAGATCAACATAAGTCCATAACTGTTATAGTGAGTGCTGTTAAATCTACTACACCTGCAGAAAAGTTTTTAATCTTTTGATTATTTTAGATTAAATGTAAAATAAATATAGTTCAGAAGTTCCCAGAATCCAAGGTGATGTCCTCAAGTGTTTGAATTATAGAGTTTAAGAGCCGTATTAAACATCCTTGAGTTTCATAACATGGAAACAAGTGTGCAGTATCTTCATTTTTTAAAGCTAATAATCAAAATTGTTAATTTGATTTCTGTCAAGTTACCATTTAATAAGCAAATAATTTTACCAACTGTATCGTCTATAAACAGTCACAAAGAACACAATACAACAAAGATGCACAGAGAGGATGATGGCCTTTAGGCTGCAGTGGATTGTTACTGATTATTTCTTTCATTCCCTCATCAGTCATGTACTGACAACTGAGGTCTCTATTTATGTCCTCTGGTTGATGCCTTTAATAATGCTGCTTTGGATGTGTTCATGGTATTGTAGCTGTGCAGCACATGTAACATGATGAATGATTTGATCAGGTAGGTAACAGGTGTTGTACTGTTTGCAGTGTGTCTAAACAGCACGCAGTGATCCCCAGTCAGGTGTTCGAGTTGGAGGATGGCAGCAGCAGCTATAAAGACTTTGCCATGACCAGGAACAACCGCTTCAGCAGTGCCGGACAGGCCTCCAAAAACATCATCCAGCCTCCATCTGCAGTGCTGCACTACTACAATGTTCCACCATGCATATCACAGGACCATCTACTGAGGGTATGACACTTCTGCTGAGAAATGTCCTACTGTTCTCCTTAAGGTTTTCTAGAAAATACAATGAAGATATCTCCCTCTAATATACAAATATACAGTTTGCTAATTCAGGGTTGCATTTATTAATCTCTCCTCAGCAAAGCTATAACTTAGTGAAACATTATTTAGAGTCTTCCCATTTCTCCAAAAGTCAAATATTCTCCATTCTACAATACAATTATCTGATACATGGATATTTAAATTGCATGTACAGTATTTATGTCAGTGTGTGTTTAAAATAAACCAAAAACTTATGAACTCCATACAGTGGGGGTCCTCCAGTTTGAGGGGATCTTTACCAGTGGCGTTTTATAGTATTTAGTCTGTGCTGATGTCATTAGCTAAAGTCAGCTCTTCCTATCAGTGATCTGGTGGTCCAGCTGAAAAATATTCATAATTAAGTAGGTAATAGGCTTCAAAAAGAATAAGATTTAGGAGAGTTCAAATTTATTCTTCAGTGAGAGCAGCCCTCAGCTCCAGTCTCATACACATTGAACAGTGTCCTCAGGTTCAAAGGTCAGACCCGCCTCCCCGCTCTTTTACATATGGTCACTTCTGGCTCCAAAAAACCAACATGGCAGCATTCAAATGCCAAAATCTTGGCTTCAAGGGAGTCCACAAGCCAAGTGCATGATCAGTAGCTGCTATAATGTCATATAGTCCCAGATGTCCACATGTTATTAATATTAATACAGAATATTTAAGGAAAACACATTAAAATCAGCTTTGGAAATGATTGAACCAGTATCAAGTATGTAATGATACAGGCAGGAGCAGAGCCTAAATGTATAGGAGGTCTGGATGCTTGCTGAGGACAGATGGAGACTTGTCTGCATTGTCGTGGTGTTTTACAACTAAGTCTTACCTTATGCAGAACTGCACATACATTAGAGACTGTGTGTTTTTTGGCAGCTGTGTACAGAGCATGACGTGCCTGGTTTTGTCAAGTTCAAGATGTTTGATGCCAAACGTAAGTAGAAATTCTACTTTTTTATTCGGTTGTGTGTGTTTTTCCTTTTGACTATAAACAGTTTGTTTTATTTCTCTGTGTGAGCTGATGGATTTGATCATCTCCTGTCTTTTAATGTCACTTCCTGTATGTTTCTCTCAGCCTCCTCTAAGACCATCTCTGGATTGTTGGAGTTTGATAGTAAAACAGAGGCTGTGGAGGTTCTTACTGTTCTCAACCACTACCAGATTAGGATACCCAGTGAGTATATCTGCAGCATCCGTTCGCTCAGTGACTCTGTTCTCAACTTCATACTGTGGGCTAAAGTTAGGGTCATTTAGATTTTTTCCTGTAAATTATTGTTGACAAATATTCCATAGGTTGTAGTTCTAAGCCAGTCTTTATAAACATGTAAACTAAATCTGCACAAAATATTTTCTAAAAAACATTTACACTAATAAATATCAGTGGTCAGGTTACACAAACACACCAACAAGTGCTTTTGTGAACATCTTTGTAGAGATACAAAACAGAAAAATCTCTGTCAAACTCAAAGATCCTGCACCGTGTGACACTATCATTATGACCCTGTCTTTATACCTGAATCTGATTGGACAATGACAGTCCAATCAAAGTGCAAATCCAACTGTCTGGTTAGAGGGCAAATGGTGGCAGATACAGTATGTGGGCCTGCATCTGCCTGTGGGAACATCACCTGTCTGCACTGCTGCAGATGACTCAGTGTCTCCTCAGCTACAGCACCGAGGGGGCGAGGACATCTGCAGCTTACCTGATAATAACTCTGAAAGTCCTGCTTTCTGTCCTTTCACCTTAAACATCACAATTTATAACATTAAAGTTTTCAGTAATTTAGTCTTGATTCAATCTCTGACTCTGAACCTTCCTCAGAGTTGTTGTTGTTGGCTTTCTTTCTGTAATATTATGACATTTTGATCTCACGTGCGAAGTTTGCCCTGAGATGACATATGCTATGATTTGGTGGGGATCTTCTACCTGCTCCCTGCACTGCCTAAATCCTCCAGTCGTCATCCATCCTGAAAATGTACCACACCTTCCTGAACTTGTCCTGTGGTGGGAAAGTTTGACTCTGCTTTGCACTTGGCTTATCATTATCCAGTGTGAGCTCACAGGGTTCTGCTTTGTGTCTGTACACAGATGTTTACAAAAGCGCTTCTTTTTTCAGTGTTTTTGTGTAATCTCACAAGTGATATCATTTGTTCACTTGGCTTTATTTTGAGAAGTGTGTTTGTTTTTACAAATGTAAGTTTTTTTCTACACATGCAGGAAGTTGCATTTGTCATGCAGCTTCACAACTATGAAATCAGTGATGTATTGACCCTAATATGAGACATAACAGCATGATAATGTGTACAC
This sequence comes from Pseudochromis fuscus, assembly GCA_900323345.1. NCBI lineage: Eukaryota > Metazoa > Chordata > Actinopteri > Pseudochromidae > Pseudochromis > Pseudochromis fuscus. Next base: position 37,374 of record OOFC01016526.1, read on the forward strand.
TGCAATGACCTTTTGTGTGTATATGTACAAGTAATATATATTTTTAAAAGGACCTTGTTATTGTTTTCCTGTAATTCCACCTTGCTTCCTATTAATTCCAATCCCAGACATGATCGATTTCTTTGTGTGTTCATATTTGAGACATTATGGTAAAAACTTAGTGAGCAACAATCCGACCAGATGGACATGTGCAGAAGAAGTAACATCTCATTAGCTCCTCTATCTGTCACTGAGCTTCTAATGTGTTGCTTGTCCTCTTACACCAGTTGTGCTCCTGTGTGTGTTTGTGTGATTTCAGATGGGTCGAATCCATACACCCTGAAACTGTGCTTTTCCACCTCGTCTCATCTCTGAAAAGCGCCATAGCACAAGGAGAGGCTGCTGAGCCTGACGATGGCTGACCTCGGACCTGAGAGAGAGGGGGAGGAGCAGAGGCAGACACAGCACAGTGCAGGATGAAGAAGAGAGAGAGAGATGGCCCTTAAAGGAGAAAAAGTTAAGGAGAGAGAAAACACTGTCACTGTCTCCAAACTGAACACCAAACCCATCATCCCACCGTCCAATCACAACTCAACGCGCCGACAGACTATCGACTGACAGAAACACTTATGATGTGAGCTGGCTGGAGGATGTATTCACTGCATGGTAAACCAGAGGGATGTGGAGCCACCCGGAGGAATCTACTGTACTAACCTGAATCTGCTTCAGTGATGTTCAGACATCTTTAAAATAACATTTTACTGTTTGAAAGGTAGATAGATACATTATGTTGCTCTGAAATGTCATTGAACAAATACAGTGAAAGTTAATACAATTTTAATATAAGTTCTGATTTAGGTTTCACTAGTGCTACATGAACATTTTTTGCCCTGGCAGCTGTTGGGCTTAAAGACTGAGGTGAGACCATCAGCAGAAGACATGAAAGGTTGCTGTGGACATTTTTATTGTCCTCAGAGGGAAAACGCTAAATGGTTTTGATGTCCTTCTGACCTGATTTTTCTCGTACCCTCAGCATACCATCAAAGCTTTTGTTATTTCTTTCAGCCCCACCATCAGCCTCCAGTCATTTGTAAATCTTTTGATCCATACACAGGAAAAACTCTAACAGGCTGATCCTCGTGAAAATTTCTGAATTACAACTGTGAGATTGCCACAAGATGACATTTATGAACAAGAAGACGAACTGTTTTAATTTTATTGCTTATTTCTCTCGCATGGAACAAATGTTACACTTTCAGCTCCACTTCTGGTGAGGGTCCAGGAAAAGGAATATTGTTGTGTTTGTTGGTGTGTATCCAAACCTCAAAGAGCCGCTGCCATGGTTGTAGATTTTGAGACTTTTGTAACTTATTTCAGATTCTTTAGTGTCTCTTTAACATTTTAAATTTATATTCATTCTCACAGGCTAAACACTTGTGCTGATTTATTGACACTCAGTATTCTATATATACAATGTTATTAATTTTTACAGTTTGTTGAAGGTGTTTCCTCACATGGTGTCAGTATAATGTTACACACTTCCGTTTTGTCTATGCATTGTGTCTGTAGATGTACTTTATAAATGAAGACTAACAACTCTCCCATATCAATAATTTTAAAGCCCTTTCATTAGTGCCCTGGATAGAGACTCAATACAATATAAAACATACAAAATAGAATTATAACATTGTTAAAACAAAGAGCAAGTGTGCAGTGTTGTAGTGGCTGTGGGGAGGTTTCTTAAAGCTCACATAAGATTACATGGTACATGCAAGATTGACAATGGGTAAAATGTAAGTGTTAATTATTGAACAGCTTACTGTTTAGCTACTGCTGGTGGATATATATAATTAAAAAGCACAACGGCGAGTAGTACAGAGTCTCCTTAGCAAGCCAGGAATCAGAATCTCAAGCTGTGCTCAGCTTCTCATCCTGACCCGATCTTCATCTGAACATGTGCTGCGCCAACAGGAAAGAAAACCAGACCAGACGTTTACCTTCATGGAAATACAGTCCAGGCTGGTCTTTAGGGAAACTTTTTTTTAAATCATCATTTTTCTGGTGATGCGAGTGGCACTAACTTATCAGTTAATTACCAGTGGAGTATGTAATGAAATATGTAATGATATCATCAGTTAGACTGGACTAAAGACTGCAGCTACAGAAAGTTCACAGGCCCATTTCATGAAGTCTTTAGGAGTTTGCCTGCTGTTAGTTCTGCTTATCGGGACATATGCTAACAGTTTACTGGGAGATCCACTGCGCTCAGTTTTCCAACTCAACCCAAGACCAATGAGCCACGTATTAAAATGGGTAAAGCCAGCTGATATGTCTATTGCAGATATTCTCTGCTTTTTTAAAATGATGTGCACAACTATTGTAAAACCAGTGACCACAGACAAGTCTTACGTCCAAGCTCAGTATGTATCAGTTCAATCTTCACTTTAAAGCAGAAAATTATTATGCTTATTACAAAAGATAAAAAAAACATTCACTTAATGGAGCCATGCATGTAAAACTACAGGAAAGCTTTATTACAGTATCTCATAAAAGTGAGTAAACCTCTCATATTTTCAATTTTCACTCTTGATGTCTGTGGTTTAGACATTAACGGCTGTGTGTTGAGTTATTTTGAGGGGACAGTAAATTTACACTGTTATACAAACTGTACACTGACTACTTTACATTGTATCAAAGAGTCGTTTCCTCACTGTTGTCACATGAAAAGATAAATTTAAATATTTGCAGAAATGTGAAGGGTGTACTCTCTTGTGAGATACTGTATATCAAATTGCATTTTTTCTTGCTGCATTCATTTTCTTTTCTTTTCAATTTATTGCGAATACAGAGGTTTTTTTTCTTTTCAGAAATTATATGTAAATAAACTACTAAAAATCTGAAAGATGCATAGGCTTCCCATGGAGGCCCACAAATGATGACTGGACACACTGGGCTTCTATTAGAGCAGTTGTTTGGGGAAGCACCGTGACAAACACTGCTTACTATCTCTGTTCTGTCTTGTGCCTCGTGTAGAACCTGCAGATTTTATTGCCCCAAGCTTTTCTTTTAGTGTGCCAGGACCCATCACACCTGTGAATTAAGGCATGCTATTTGTATATAATATGTAAATAAGGATGAGGGGTGAAAGGTTTGGACTGATGAATCCCACTCAGCCTAAGTTATTGCTTATTTAGATGTCGTTCAGCAGTTTTACGCTGAAACTGAGAGGTTTGTTCTCATCTTACCATACTTGAATCTTACAGTAATGCTAATGAGGTGTTATTTATGTTTTTTAAAAGTTTTAGCATTTAAGGAGGTCTGATAAATGATAGCTGTTGTTTTTTTATGAAGCTGATGTAAGTGTTTAACCCTCTGAGAACTGGAAAAGCACTCTTTTTGTAGTTTTGTTTGCTGTCTGAGGCCTTGGGAGAGATTGAAGAATTGACATATTTTTTGTGTTGACATAAATGTATAAAGTATCAAATGTTATAAACTAACTCTGCGATGGTCTGGAAAACCTCTACAGGATAAAGCAGATACAGATGGATGACGGTAGTTGGATGTTTTTGTGCTAAAGAAATATGAGATTATTTACTTGCTTGTACCTTACAGTACTGACTTTACCTTTTTTTTAATATATATATATTTATATGTTGTAAGATCTGAGGCACCAGTAAAATGAAAACAAGGGCCAAGATCCCAGAGGATTAATCACAACACTTGCAATACAAGACAGATCTACAAGTATCTCATCATTTTGAGGCGATAACGGTTTAATGTTGTTCATAGTCTGTAGTCACTAACAAAACACTTAGAAAAAATACATAGAACAATATTATTCCCTTCATTTAAGAATCTCTGTGGTTGTAACTTATATTTACATGTTCAAATTGAATAAATTCAGGTTTGGGGCTGGAAGGTCACATACACACAACGGTCTCTCACTTGTCTTCATTTATAGCTTTACATTCACTTATTTTCTTTCTTTCTTTCTATATTCAACATCACTGAGAAAATTTTCCACAATCACCAAAAAAAAAGAAAAATACTGTAATATCTGCGTTCCCTTCCTATATGTAATGTAGTTTGTTTGTTTTTTTAAGAAATTTGACAATGCAGGTTTTCATATAAATTATATGCTGTTTCTGTCCAGTCCTGTGTGTTGTAAGACTTTTAAGCTCATATAATCAATGAATTATTAATAATATAAAGAAAGAAAGAATCTGAAAATGAAAATATTATAGTACTTATTAAACAATTGCTTCATAACATATTAAAAACAAAAATGTGATGGCGTTGAAAGGGATTATCACTAAAACATCCCAGCCCCAGTAAACATTTCTGAGTATTCAAACCTTGCCGGCGCGTTTCCGCCCGCTACGCTCACGTGACAATTTCCCGTTCCCTGATTGGTGGTTTTGAAATGCATCCCGTGAGTTCATTGGTGTGTTTTGAACCGCTGCAGTACTGCGGTCAATTCAAAAGAGTGTGTGAGCATTCAGCGGCAGTCTGCACGGAGAAAGCCAACAGTAGGGAGCTGGGCACAGTCAGGTAATCAATCAATCTTTTTAAAAAATACATATTGAAATATGAAAGAAATGGTTTGTCTGGTTAGTTAAAGAATTGAACCGCTCGGTGTGATCTGATGTGGCGTTAGCTGTTGTGAACAACGTAACTGAAGTGAGTAGACGGTGTCCTTTAGCAGGGGCTAAAGGTAACGTTGTTGACCTTAGCTAGCTCGTCAAGCTATTTTAACGGCTTGTTAACAGTGTTATATCATTTTCATCTATTCATAATCCCATCGAAGACAATCTATGATCGATGTAAACTGAGATAAAAGAATTTCATACTTCGGTTACATCGGTACTTTTCGTTAGCCAAAGTAACGTTAACGTTTTCTTTTCCTCGGTGCAGTCGTTTGAAAGCACCGTGTGTTTCAAAAGGGAATATCTGCACATTACTGTAAACTGCTTTACTGAATTAACTGTTAGTTACAAGACTCTCATAGTGGTTGTTGTTTCTGTTGTTATATTTATTTAACATTACTACGCTGAAGTATGTATATGTAGGCTTATAAAACGGGAAGCATTTGAAGCTACCGGGAAGTGTGGTAACGATCCAAAGGGTTTTTTTTTTTCCCCATTTCAGGTAAAATATGGAAGACTACTTGAAAATAGAGAAGATTGGAGAAGGTAAGTCTGAGTCTAATATCCACGACAACAGGTCAAGAACAATTCTACAACTATTATTAAATTGAAAACATACCAATTTGGGCTTTATAGAAGTAAATTATGAGCATCTTCCATTGTGATCATCTGAATAGTAAAACTTGTCACATGCTTTAATTTTGCAGCCTCATTTGTTCATTTGTGGCAGTCTGTCTAATGCCAAGTATTTCAAATCTTACTTTTATAAACTCTCCATTCAAACTAAATACATCTGATGTTTTTTTAGTTTTGATTGAAGTGAACGTTCTGCTAGACCCTGCTGAGTGGAGTCATTTGTTTTTGCAGGTACCTATGGTGTGGTGTATAAGGGCAGACACAAGGCCACGGGGCAGGTTGTGGCCATGAAGAAGATTCGTCTGGAGAGCGAGGAGGAGGGAGTTCCCAGCACTGCTGTCAGAGAGGTGTCTCTGCTTCAGGAGCTCAAACATCCCAACGTTGTACGGTATGCTCAGTTTCAAGTGGTGATTTTATCTGTGGACGTGTTTATCTTGGTAAAACATTGAAAAGTTGCTGATCTTATAGCTCATCCAAGCAACCTATATAATAACACACCATCGGCTTTTTGTGTGCCACTGCAGTTTTGCCAATCCATGGTGATAAAAAAGCTTGTCTCTCATGGTATGAAGTGGGTGTCGATGATTGTTGTGTAGAGTTACAGACACTTTTGCAGGAGGTGCAGGAAAGCTATCCATGCTCTTCAGACAGAATGTAAATCATAATGACATATGATCCAGGAATTCCAGGTTGAGAAGTGGACCCTGAGCAGAGGGTCTGTCAGGTCCCTAAACACTGCACAACACATTGAGACAGGAGTTACAATCCTGTAGTGCAGTCACAGCTACACTCATTTTACCTCTGTCAAAGGATAAAATATAGAGTTATGCTGCTGATGTGGCAAAATATTTTAAACAAATTTTGCACTTACTTGTATTTCATTGCATAGTAAAGTTCATGTGATTTGCTTACAGTATCATTAGCCAACCAAACCCATGATGGACATGAGCAAAGTGAATTCTGACTCACGCTTAACATACGTGTTTGTGTGTGTTAGGCTCCTGGATGTCCTGATGCAGGAGTCTCGTCTCTACCTCATCTTTGAGTTTCTGTCCATGGACCTGAAGAAGTACCTGGATTCCATCCCCTCTGGACAGTACATGGATCCAATGCTGGTCAAGGTAACTCTCAACAGTTCATCTGAAGGATCTGTTTCACCATATTATTACAGTCACAATTACAGTTTCAAGTTACATCAAAATACTATCTCCTACAACATGGTGATACAAGGATTTTGAACAGTAACACCAATCATGCACTTAAAATATTGTTTCTCTCTTGCCTAGCTTAATATAAAACAGACATCCTGAATTTTTCAGGAGATGCCCAGAACAACTACCCACTGACTTTATTAAAGATCCAAGAAGTTGCCATAAGTTACCATGGTTGGTGATACTCTAAATTTTGGCTGTATCAGGTGATACTACTGATACTGACTTTTCACAATTATTTTTGGAAATTTGAAGTTGAGCTCAATGACAGATTAATTTAATTAAAATAAAATTTAAAAAATCAGTGTTTTTATACATATATGTATATGTATGAAACACTTAAAAAATCGTTTGACACTTGCCTGATTGCCAAAATTATTTGTCCAAAATGGATAATGGAGGCCTATGATACATGTATAAAATCAACAAGGACCTGGGCAGTTATTGTAATTTATGAATGTACAAAAAATAGAATGAACTGCTAACAGTGATGTGGATAAGATGACTGTAATAGCACTTTTCCACTGCATAGAACCAGCAGACCTCCACTCACCTCGCCTTGGTTGCATTTCCATTACAGAGGATAGTCCCTCCTCCATGTAGCTGGTGGTCAGATAAAGGAGGAGAAAGTTCATGAAGTAATCTTCAGAATTCTACTGTTGTGTCACAAGAAATAGTTGTTTTAATGTCAAATATGATTTTAATTCAGTAAGGGAGTCTAGTTAAAAACTTGCTCTGACGTTTTTGGAGATGTGAGCACCTGCTACATCCTCTGTCAGCTGTTTCACCAACTGGGGGGTGAGAGCTCATGTTTGTTTTGTTTGTTTTTGTTTTTCAGCTGACTTTTTTTAAAATACAATTTTACCATTGTACAAAAATACTGCTATTGTACATTGGATCGATCTATTCAGTGTTTTTCCCCACATCGTAGAAACTTGTTATTTTGACTACAACCATGCAGACGGTTTCGGCTTGCAGGTACAGATGTTTGTGTGACACGCAGTGATGACGATTCTGACCAATCACATTTTAGAACCTGGTCAGGAACCACAGCAGAGCAGTTACTAGAAAAGTGGTACCAGGTACCAAGTCCCAGGTACTTCTTGCCGATGGAAAACCAAACCAAGTAGAGTTGAGTCGAGGTGGGCTGGTTTCGTGTGGTGGAAAAGCGCCAAAACTTGAGTGAGTGGGCAGCCATCCACTGAAAGAAACATCTGCTGAAACCAGACAAGACTCCACTCAGTTTTCACTCTTCATTGTTAGAATCCCCACATTTATTGTTTCTTTATTTACTTTTGACATTTACACAGAAACCACACAATGTTTGGTCAGAACATTATCATCATCTTTGAGTTTTAAAAAAGTTTAAGAATCAAACGGGAGAATGTGCTTTTTCTCTGAAACTATGTTGTTTCTCCTTCCCACACCTTTCACTTCGTAGAGCTACCTTTACCAGATCCTGGAAGGCATTTATTTCTGTCACTGTCGTCGAGTCCTCCACCGGGACCTGAAACCACAGAACCTCCTGATCGACAACAAGGGAGTTATCAAACTAGCAGACTTTGGCTTGGCTCGGGCCTTCGGTGTCCCAGTCAGGGTCTACACCCATGAGGTGAGAATTCTTTCACACAGGACGTAGGATTCATAGACTAACGCTGCAAAGCACACGGGGGTTAGCATCAGCAAACAAGTCAGCTGAATGAAACCCTGTGTGTTCCCAGGTTGTAACTCTATGGTACCGAGCTCCAGAAGTCCTCCTGGGTTCACCCCGGTATTCAACTCCTGTGGATGTTTGGAGCACTGGGACCATCTTTGCTGAACTCGCCACCAAGAAGCCTCTGTTCCACGGAGACTCAGAGATAGACCAGCTCTTCAGGATCTTCAGGTAGGTAGACTGTGGACATAAGAAAGACATTTCATTGCAACTGACTTGCAGAAAAACTATAAACCAATACTATGCATAAGCAGCAATAAAAAATATTAGACAGTAATAACATAATTAAAATATGCAGATGTGCAAAATTAACAAATGTACTCAGAAGTTGGTCCTCAGGCCTGGTACAGGGTGACACAAAAAACAGGAATCTTTTAACAATCCAATAAAACCAAGAGTGATGGAAGAAAAATATTTTATTTGTAGTAATTGAAACCTTAAAAGATGCCATTTAAGAAACAGTGAGGGAATTTTCATAGTGGGTCTGCATGTAGAAGGAGGAGTGGAGGGACCAGAGAGAGAGAAGTGAGCCTTATGTAACATGATGGCAGCCTTGAAACATGACTGTACAATGGCCCGGTTGAATAAGTGCCTCTTTGCTGTTCAGTGCCTCAAATCTGACAAAAATGTTTGTGTTAATTCAGGAGGTCTGTCATCCTTACAGAGAGTATCTGGGTGATCATGTACTTGGTAATGTCCTGGACTCCCTGCCACATGTTTCTGGTGTTAGTTGGGTCATAGAAGAATTCAGACCATGTCCACACTTTGCTTTCTGAATAGCCCAATTCAGGTCTGTCTGTTCTGATGTTGTCAGATTAAAATAGGCGCATACCTTTGTCATCCAGGGTTTTTGTTTGGATGGTGATGTACTTGATGATGCTCGATGCACTTTTGTGTGCAGGTAGACACTCCACACAGAGCTACATGCATTTAGATACCTCTGGGGCGAGGTTCAGCTCCTCGGACGTTGGTAGTTGGACAAACTGAAGCCTGACCAAGAAGCAGTAGCTCTCCATTCGTCAGAGACATGCTCGACCATCTGCAATGTATCTTTGAGGAAATAATTCATACTGCAGCAGGATGAGTCCAAACAGACCTCACAGTGAATCACATGACTGACTGACTGACTTGAACCCAGCTCAATATTTATGAGAAATACAAATATTCCTGACATCACAGGAAGCTCCCTCTCTGTGGCTCCAACTTGTGGAGTCAAGTTCAGCTCTCATTAAAGCAACAGGTGGACAAAATGAATAATAAAGTGAATGAATAAATAAACCTCTCTGATCATCTTGGTTAACTTTGAACCAAATCGTAATGAAAAATAAAACCAGAAAAAAGGCAGAGTATGCATGTTGTGTGTCTGAACAGCTGTGCACATCTGGTCAATGAGTCTGTCCATTCTGTCCTAAAATGTTTGTTATACATGGAAACAGTGTAGTTACTGTCGAGTCCCTTCCTGCAGTTCCCTCTTTGAATCCTGTTGACATTTGTCGGTTCTTTCCAGGACTCTGGGGACTCCGAACAACGACGTGTGGCCTGATGTCGAGAGCCTGCCCGATTACAAAAACACCTTCCCCAAGTGGAAGTCTGGAAACCTGTCATCAATGGTGAAAAACCTGGATAAGAATGGCCTGGATCTGCTGGCGGTAAGAACCAGGACCTGAACACTGACTGTTTATGACTTAATTCACCTTCAGTTATTTGCTTGTATCTAAAACTCCCTCCCTGCACTGGTGTCTGCTTAGATGCCAGTAAACAAAGGGTAAGCTGTGTAATGAAACTGCACACCAAGCCAGTTCAGCAGAAAGAGAAGTCATTTAAAAAGTAACAAAATAAATATAATAAATATGACCTAGAATAGTATATTGTTAACACTGATGTACACATATATGTAAATACACATATCTGCAGTATTTTATTTGCGTTTCTTTCTAAAATAAAGTTTGTAACAGACACACACATGAAGCATTAAGCCCATGTTGTGTTCATGTTTCTGTGTTGTTGTTGAGTAAGTGCTACAGTGATGTAGGCACCATAACTAATGTAGTTAGGACATTATAAGTCTTCTGGCCACTGTTACCATGCACACAATGCTGTTCATTACAAAATAAAAGCACTACTTGAGCTGGATTGATGGTGACACATGCATCTAATCAACCAACTGACTGAAAGGTGTCAGCCCTGATAAATCTCTAGCACTGGTGAACAAGATATAACAAAGCACAACAAATGGTTTTTATTGTCGCTGATCTGTTATTATATGATGAAGAAAAAAAAAAGTTTCCCAGTTTGATATGTTACATTGTTTTTAATGACAAGCAGTGGGATATGGTAGCTGAATTAAACTTGGCTAATGTTGTTTTTCTCATGCGAACTTCCACATAACGTATCTGTAGAGTCTGAGGGTGAGATGCTTTGATAATGCAGGACAAACACAGATTGTAACACAGTGTTACAGATCCTTTATGGAAGTGTACAAATATTTTCAGCTCATTCTGACTCTTAATGTGAAACTCTCAGAGTAACAATGTAACATTCATAAATGTTTCCTATCTGTTTGTGTCCTGTAGAAAATGCTGACCTACAATCCTCCCAAGAGGATTTCTGCACGCGAGGCCATGACACATCCTTACTTTGACGACTTGGACAAATCCACACTGCCAGCTGCCTGCATCAACAAAATCTGAAACACATACTGACCTTTCATATTAACACACTCATACTCTGTGAATTATCATCCTGTAAATACTTCTGTGTGTTTGTGTAAAATTGTTGTAGACCTTTAATTAAAGTTTCAACAGTCTCTTTCCAATAAAACTGCACTTTCTGTGATTGTCAAGCATTTTTACCTCATGCTTTAATAATTACAGTTTTAAGGACCCGGAAAGGAAAAGTTCAGGAGCACATGTCATGTTTGGAGATTATTTTCCAAGACATTGTAATTGTGCAGCTGGTTCTATTCAACAAATGATACAAATGTATCATCATGAGCTGCATGTTGGGAGATATCATTTCTATATGATTCATCACTTTTTTTTTTTTTTTATCAACTCCTGATGTCTACTTGCAGATGTGGATAAAAACCAGATGTGCTGCAAAGACATTTTATGGGAACAGACCTAGAAGTATAATTTGCCATTTTGTTCTCTAATTATATAATACATTAGATTTTCACAGCATGGAGCCAAATGTATTGATTCAAAATAATTTTATTTTCTATTTTATTTTTAATTACTAAGGTCTAAGGATAGTATATTAATATTGATGAAGCAATGTACAAGTTGCATTTCCTGTCGGTGCTGATTAAAGTGGAGTTACATGAAACAGTTTCTGATTTTTGAACATGATTTGAAAGCATCATGACTCCTGGCACCTGAAGAAACCTGCTGCTGAGTTTTCAGACACATGCAGATCATCATGTTTCCTTACCATCTTGTTGGGTGATGTAACATTAATAAACATTGCTGGAAATGTAACACAGTTTGCCTATTAGCTACTTTTCCTCTGCAGTCCTGTCATTTAAAATGAACACCCCATTTAGTTACAGCTAATGTACAGAGGACATATTACACCATTATTGGGCAATGATTACCTCCACTGAAAGGATTATTAAACATGCAAATAAATGTACTGAGCAGTACAGTATGCTTGTTGATTCAAATGTAATATTCTTTCCGCAGTAATTTCTACACAAAATACAATGTATATGCAAATATCTGTGCTTAAAATATCTCATTACATGCCCAGGAATAAGGTACAAATCCATAAAGATGTAGTTATCAACATACAAGGACAGGAAACATTAAGTTTTTACATTTCTTTCAAACGATGAAGGAGACAGATTAACTTTTCACTTTGTATGTAGCTCATTGATCCCACAATAATTCATTCATTCTCTGAACAATAACAGTTTGGAAAACAAAATAGTCCGTTCAAACATAATGATGCACAAGAATTCAACAAGGTTGGATCATATGCATACACAAAAAATGGCACAGATACATTTTAATTGCTAGAGAGCAGCTTTTATTAAAAATTTAAATGCTTATTATAATATCAGTAACAAAAAAATGATATGGTTTACAGGACTTCAACTTATACAGAATTATACTTCATTTACTCTTCAGACATTGATTATTATTAGGTGTTAAATTCCAAAATAAGAGAGTGAAAGTAAAAATCTAATCTAATCTGTCGTGTTTTTGAAAACTCCAATAAAATGTGATATTTTTAGTCTTTGTTTGATTCGTGTTATAACTGAGTCCAAACTGTGAGTCACCCAACTGAGGAAGACAGGAGCCTTCTTAAGTATTTCCAGTAATTGCCATAGTTTTAATAAGTCGATGATACCAAACTGGACGTGGCCCAGTCTCTCTCACACTAACTCTGACCCTTGGAAACTATAAGTAAGATCAAGCAGGCACTTATACAATGATGCAACAGAAACTACAGTCTCTTTTTGGCATTGGGGAAAATAAAAACCCAGTCATGTGTTGTTAGAGTCCAAACACAAGGCCTGACACAGGATAACAGGATACAGATGATGGAGGCTGGTTTTACTGAAGTGTTTACATATGGAAGTTAGATATTACATGTGTTTGTTCAAACTTCCTGCCTCTAATTGTCTTCATCTCCATCATTTAGCAGGAACTCACTGATCTCCTCTCTCATCTGAAACCTACAGAGACACAACACAACACGTCAGTACTGTTTCTGCCCTGATCGTTCAGCATTACCTGTTTCTGCTGCTCGTATTGTTTGTGTTCAGGTTAAATGACACTAAAATGTAAAAGTATATTAACTATAGTTTGTGAAAGTTACCTATAATGACAATATGACTGATAACGAAAATAACAAAAATGTTAATATGGTACATTTTGGTAACAGCTGTTTGGAAACAGTTGATGTATTCATGCAGAAAACAACATTAAAACTAAGAAACATCCCTATAATGTTATATAGATGTTCATGTGGACAGTGATGTTTTACCTCCTCTGCCTCCTCTGAGCCTCTGAGAGGATGTACTGAGGGAGATGGTCCATTGATGACTGGAAGAAAATCAAAGAAAAAAGGGACAGAGATCAAAACCTACATTTCAAGGTTGTAGCTAAATATAAACACAATGCTGAGATTCAATTTGCAAATAAACCATTGAAAATGCTCCTTATTGTTCAGTCAGGCAGGTCAGTACCTCCTCACTATTCTAGGTCATTCACTTTCACTGAATCATGTCTTGCTGACTGTAAATTGAATGTTTATTTGTGTAAGTCACAGAAATTATTTCTTTTTTAATTTATTTAGCAAGTTCTATTTGAATTGAGTTTATTTACTTGAATCATAACCATGAATCCTCAGATTTAAGAACCAGCTGAATATTTCTTCCCTCTGGTCCTCGTGCTTCACCTGGTGTGTCAGTGTAGAGGCTTTGAACTAATCCCAGCTACAGTTAAACCACCTGTTTAGTAATTTGTGGCCACATGTTTTCACTCACCAGGTCCTTGATGGTCAGCTGACAGCTGTAACACAGCAGGCTCCTCAGATCACCTGTCTCTGGTACCCTGGAATAAAACAACAGCTCTCACTGTTACAAAACTTGGATTAATAAAAAAATATTTAAAAAAAACAAAACAGAAAATGTAACAGAGGTAAACTCTGACAATGATGACAGATGAATAAAATGTATTTGGAGTCTATGACTGCCTTAGTAATTTAACAGGGCAAAGCTGGCTTGCTAATGTGCTGTGCTCTCAGCTGTATCCAAAAAATACTATTAAATAATATTGAATGAGAAGACCCAATCAGAACGGTCCAACCAGCCTCGGACGTGAGATAACAGATTATAGCCAAAATTAAGAGAAATAAATCTCACAAACAAACACTAACTTAGCAGAGGAGCAGCAGCCTCTGCCCGTTGCTGCTCTCCCACAGTCCTCTCCTGCTGCAGAGGAGCAGCACTGGTCACTGGAAGCAGTGATCTCTGGCTTCACCGCAACTTTACCTGAAACAGAAAACAGAAACTTCATATCTAAGGAGTGAGTGTAAGAGCTCAGGTGATGACTGTTTTCTCTCTGCAGCATTACAAGGAGACAGGAAGTTGTTGCAGTACATCAGGGGTGTCCAATCCTGGTCCTCGAGAGCCCCTATCCTGCATGTTTTAGATGTTTCCCTCTTCCAGCACACCTGATTCAAATGATTAGCATCGTTATCAGGCTTCTGCAGAGCTTGATGATGAGCTGTTCATTTGAATCAGGTGTGTTGGAAGAGGGACACATCTAAAACATGCAGGATAAGGGGCTCTTGAGGACCAGGATTGGGCACCCCTGCAGTACATCATGCTGTACCATTATAAACACAATGCAGGTATCTGATTAAAGCTTGAATATTGAACATACTCAGAGCTCCAACAGTGACAGAGCTATACAAAGACAGAGCAGGTGTTCTCTGATGGTACTGTACCTGGGTTTGTTCCCGGGATCCAAGTGCTGGCAGCTCCTAAACCTTTAGTTTGTGAGATCTGCTCTGAGATCAGAGTCGCCTGAAAGGCTGAAGCGTTTTCTATGGAAAAGAAGAAAAGGGAGAATTTCAACTGCTAAAAAACATATGTGAAAAACTGGAAAGTGAGTCTGACTCTGTTGGATGTTTCTTTCTGTTAAAGACAGTTTTACCTCCAAGTGTCACCAAGTGCTGCTCAACCAGGAAATGGGTTTTCTCTCTATTAGCTAACACTGTGAGGACATAAAGCACCTTGAGCTGTTTTTTTATGATTTAAGTAATCTCACATTCTCAGGTCGTCTCTGTGTGAACCTGCAGGGAGTCAGCAGGTAGAAAATGAGAGGTAAAAGCCACTGAGCTGTAGCTGTAGGAACTTATGAGATGTTTCAATTCAATTCAACTTTATTTATAGAGCACTTTAAAAGACAGCATGGGCAGCCAAAGTGCTGTACACAAGCATAATTCAAAGCCCACAGAGAGGACAAAGAGACTACAGCAGAGACAGGACTGGTCTTAAAGTAACCTTATCTATACTTCCTCTTCCTCAGTCTCAGCCTATTGGGAGAGGGAAAGGGGTGGTGCAGTGCAGGGAAAGCAGAGTGAGGTCACAAGTTGTTCACCAGATCGTGTGCACTTTCAGGATGAAGACTGACGATGAAGAAGACCACTTCACAGGTTTTTCTATTCGTTTGATTTTGCTGGGGACTAAACTTGTGAGGCACCTGGACGTACCAGTTCACTCCCACGTCCATGTTAGAGATACTCACACACTGTACACACACATTTGTTTATTACAAGCCACAAGTGTTGTTAATAGACTAAAATTCATACTTGTATTTGCTTGTTGGCTGATTATTTATTGCAGCTGAGAAATGTTATTATCCACCTGATCCCAGTCACATGTTCTGCTGCACTACAGATTTATCCTGTGGGTACTCAGTCATGCCAGTATTTAACTATTATCTCTGCTAACTTCAAAGATTTACAAGTGTTAAGAAAGTCTTAAAGTTGCCTTGGGTTGAGTTTCAAATCCCAGTTGTGGTGAGTGTGTGGTGAATTCTCTATCTGAGTTTGAGACTTAGCTGCAGCTCGGTGGCAACAACACACTCATTTGGCCATAATGATCATTTTGCATGGGACTGGTCCCATCAAAACCATTCTACACCACATCTCCAACATTACCTGCAAGAACCAATTGACTTTAACCTGCTAAAAGTGCTTGTACTCACCAACTGCAGTGTCCAGGGTGCACATACAGAGCAGACATCTGTCACTGGGCTTAGCTGTAGAGGAGCTCCTTCCTGCTGTCTGCAGCTTCTCACTCGTCCTACATGGCAGACAGGAAGCTTTGTTATGTTGAGCTTGAGTGTGTGGAAAAAAGTAGGTTTACCACAAATAATTTAAATCTACTGTTTCTAAAATATCCAGTGTTCATTGTTCACTCATAATATGTCAAAGCCACAAATGATTTTTGTGTACATGATGTGTATGTTACCTACTGACCTGTAGATGGTGCTGACAGTCGAGGGGAAGTCTGCCTGCAGTTTAGTGACGAAGCTCTCTGTCAGACGCTGGATACTGGCCTTATCAGCCGTCTATGGGACAGACACAGATGCACGGACTGATGCAATGACGGACTAATTTGTGTCACAATTTCATAATAATTTAACAAAGCCCTCTGGTGTCACTAACGACCAACAGCAGCTACCAGCTTAGGGGGGAGGGGGTGAATACCTGGAGATGCTACAGCAAGACTGGGAGCCTGTTCAGGTAGGTGCTATGTGTCAAAGTAACGTCCACATGAAGGAAAGACCCAAGGTTTCCCATCAATACCCACCTGACTGTCCAAGTGATTTCATTGACAAATTTCTATCATAGCAACATTATGGTTTTCAGGCTGATATGGATCAGAGTCTTCACAGCTTTTATATCTGTGGCCACAAGCTCAAAATACTCAGGACATGTTTTTGTTACTAATCCAAACATCAGATAATGATCACGTTAAGCGACATGCCATCAACCTATGTTGCCTAGTAACAACAAAAGACTATTTCATGGTACTATAACTGACTGCAGTTGGATAAATTATTCTTATGCATGAATGGAATTTCAGTGGAAAAAAATGGGTGGATATATCAAGTTATGAATTAATTTGGAGTCTAAAAAGTGAATGAAAATGTGTCCAACAGTTATTCACTGGGTTTGCAGAATCTTTGGAATTTGTCAGTGGGCAGGATTTTATACCTTTGGATCTGTTACCTGGAAACATAGACTGTATATAGAAGTGGACGAAGCAAAAATGAGGCCAATGCCTAAATGGTAAATGGAGTACATTTATATAGCGCTTTCATGACCTTAGCTAGGTCCAAAGTGCTTTACAAGGCAACTCATTCGCCCATTCAATGGCTGCACGGCTACCGAGCTGCCATGCAAGGTGCTGGCCACCACTGGGAGCAACTTGGGGTTCAGTGTCTTGCACAAGGATCCTTAAACATGCGGACAGGAGGAGCCGGGGATCGGACCCATGACCTTATGATTCACAGGTGACCCGGTTGAGTGCAATACTCCCAACAGCAACTGGAGGCTGACTCCGAAAAACTCTGGCTCAAGCCCAGACTTCCCTCTCCCTGGCCACTTCATCCAGCTCTTCCCGGGGGATCCCGAGGCGTTCCAGGCCAGCCGAGAGACATAGTCCCTCTAGTGTGTCTTGGTCTCCTCTGGTGGGACGTCCCCTGAACACCTCACCCGGGAGGCGTCCAGGAGGCATCCTAATTAGATGCCCAAGCCACCTCATCTGCCTCTTCTCAACGTGGAGGAGCAGTGACTCTACTCCGAGCTCCTCCCGGATGACTGAGCTTCTTACCCTATACCAGGGTTTCTCAATTCCAGTCCTCGGGCCCCCCACCCTGCATGTTTTAGATGTTTCCCTCTTCCAACACACCTGATTCAAATGACCAGCTCAACAACAACCTGTGCAGAAGCCTGATAACGATCCTGATCATTTGAATCAGGTGTGTTGGAAGAGGGAAACATATAAAACGTGCAGGGTGGGGGGGCCCAAGGACCGGATTTGAGAAACCCTGATGTAATCCAATGTCCAATCAGATTTCAAACCAAAACAATTAAATTCACCTTTGGAGGTCGACATATACAGAAGCCCTGAAAGGATGTGATTAAATATATTTTGATTTCAGTTCATTTCACTGGTTTTCTTAAGATAATAAATTTATAACAACCTTCATCTTCTCGAGATCTCGAAAAACCCCTCAAGTTAACTCATTATTGCAAAACTGAGCAAATAAAAATGTGTCTAATCATGTCCTTTTAGGGTTTGTGTACATGTACACACCGGTGTAAATACATAAAGTAAAGAAGCATTAATATAATGAAGGAATAAAGAAACCACCACATTATGGCAGCAGAAAGGTTGATCCTTTTTTAAACCAGTGCAGATTGATCTCTCTCTTTAAATGTAATTAATTACAGTCAATAGAAAGTCTTGTACAGCACGTCTGCCACACATTGATATTTATTTGTAGTTTGTTCAGGTGGTGAATGATGTGGTGTTGTGCCTCAGTGGCCAGCAGGGGGCAGCCTCTCCACACTGAGCACAGTGAATATCTGTCCGTGTCTTTAAAGTTTCCATGTGTCCTGTGTCCTCAGCCCGCGAGCCTCTGCCCACCTGGGACAAACAGATCCAGTCTCTATGTTTCCAAGTCAACAACCTGCTAGAAAAGATCCGTCAGGCGGCGCCGGAGTGGGCGGCGCAGGCCATGGAGACCCAGATGACCCAGTAACCATCTGTCCAATCACCTCCCAACCTCCGAAACCCCGCCCCCAGCGCGCCCTGGAGCTCCGCCTTCCTGAGAAACACATCACCGTGGTGGTGGAAGATCCCGCTTGGTTTTCTGACTGTCGCTCACCGACGTCATTCTGCTCGCAGGAAGTCCATGTTGTTTACAAGCTGAGTGTTATTGATAAACATGTTCCAGGGCCACAGAGGAGACACTGCTCTGTTGTTTGATTTAACTCCACTGGGTCTTCATGTACTGCCTCATGGAAACACCTCCCGGTTCACTCTTCATCATTAAAGTCACACTTGTTCCACTTCCTGTTTGATTGATTTATTGAAACATTAAAGTTCAAACTGTGGTGACGACGTCGTTCAGTTTTCTGTGTGAGACGAGGGACGATGAGACGACTGTAGGACACACAGACACAGCGTGGTCCTCTGAATGGATGGAGCTCAGTCATTGGACACCAGACCTGTCAATCAGTGATTTTCATCATTTTCTAAATGTATTATTTTGGTAAAAGTAACAAATTGCAGCTGATTTATTGATCTTGATAAGAATATGTAGCTGTAGTAACAAGTACTGTTACTTGGATAAAAGTCCTAAATACTTCTGGTATCATTACAATTACATAGTAACATAGACAGTGATTTGACTTTATGTCATTAAGTAGAAGAGAGGAGGATTCAGGGGCGGGGTTAGTTTGATTGACAGCTCTGTTCTCCAATGAGAGCAGCTCTGAACTCCAGTCTCATCCTCATTGGACAGTGTCCTCAGGTTCAAGGGTCAGACCCGCCTCCTCACTCCTCCCTTCATATCCAAATATGGTCACTTCCTGCTCCAAACAACCTCGATGACATCCATCTATCAAACTCCTGGCTTCAAAATAAGAGCCCAAAACCAACAGGTGACATCACGTCAGCTTCGTCTTTTACAGACTGACGCAGTGCAACAGAATGAAAATATTTTAAACCAAACATGTCGTCAGTTTTAATATGGCGCCAACGTACTGATTATTTTGTAGCTTCACCTTTTCTCTGAGGATTTTGCATCAGTGTGACTCTGCAGGTCCTCAGAGGGCGGGACTTAAACAAACAACTATCAGGGAATATTTATTATTATTACACATTTTACTGCCCAATCACTTCATCTAAAGAAGTAACTACACCTGCTGAAGTATGAAGGAGGTGAGTTACAGAGGACAGTCTCCCCTCTGAGGAGTAACAGGAAGTAGAAAGAAAACAGTTTATTTGAAGTGTAACAATAGACTGGATGTGTTGTTTTATTAAGAGACTGTGTAAATCAGCTGCTGGTGGCTCCGTCCTGTCGACCCTCGAGCTGTAAAGTCGGACTTCACACCGTCACTTATCTCCATGATTTTCCATCATGGTTGACAGCGGTTACACAACGTTAATGACTTTATGAACTTATTATTTGCTGATTGTTTGGCTCCAGGGTGGTTCTTTGTAGATCACTGTCATATAACTTTATCATATTTACCACCATGAAACTCTCAGAGTGTTAAACCTACAGCTGAGGTCAGAGGTCAAACAATAAAACCAAACTCACAGACTGAAGACCAGGGGTGTCCAGTCCTGGTCCTCAGAGCTCCATCCTGCAGGTTTAGACCAGGGGTGTCCAGTCCTGGTCCTCAGAGCTCCATCCTGCAGGTTTAGACCAGGGGTGTCCAGTCCTGGTCCTCAGAGCTCCATCCTGCAGGTTTAGACCAGGGGTGTCCAGTCCTGGTCCTCAAAGCTCCATCCTGCAGGTTTAGACCAGGGGTGTCCAGTCCTGGTCCTCAGAGCTCCATCCTGCAGGTTTAGACCAGGGGTGTCCAGTCCTGGTCCTCAGAGCTCCATCCTGCAGGTTTAGACCAGGGGTGTCCAGTCCTGGTCCTCAGAGCTCCATCCTGCAGGTTTAGACCAGGGGTGTCCAGTCCTGGTCCTCAGAGCTCCATCCTGCATGGTTTAGATGTTTCCTCTTCCAACACCTGATTCAAATGATCTGTATCAGGCTTCTGCAGAGCTGATGATCAGCTGATCATTGGAATCAGCTGTTGGAAGAGGAAACATCTAAAACCTGCAGGATAGGGGCCCTCGTGGACCAGGACTGGACCAGGGTCTCAAAGACCAGGTTGACACATGAGTGCAAAAAGGTCTCTGAATGAAAAACTAGATTATATATTCAAATATCTAAAAATGTAGAAACAAATTGATGAAATTCATCAAAACCTTCAAGAGGTTTTTCTTACATTTGAAAAGTCTGAACAAAGACTCAGGAAAATAAAACGTCAGCAGGTGTGTTCTCAGGAAAATAAATCTCATTCTCCCTGTGAGTTAAAAACCAGACTCAAGCTAACATCACGTCACCGGCTGGTTTGTGGGCTCTTATTTTGAAGCCAGGAGTTTGGTATTTGGATGCCATGTTGGTTGTTTGCAGCAGGAAGTGACCATATTTGGATATGAAGGGAGGAGTGAAGGGGTGGGTCTGACCCTTGAACCTGAGGACACTGTCCAATGAGGATGAGACTGGAGTTCACTGGTGAATGAGACCATATGTCAATCGTTGGAGACCAGAGCTGTCAATCAGACTAGCCCCGCCCCTAACTCCTCCCCCCAGATCTCTGAGAAGAAGAGTTGACTTTATCTGATGACATCAGAATGACCATTTTTTAATTAAAGTCAGTTGGAGGCTGATTCTTTGGAGTCGGCCTCTACACCACGTCTCAGATTATTATGCAAATGATATTTTTCTCAGATTTTCCTAAATGGTCAATGAAAATGACAGTCAGTGTATTTTTCTACTCATCAACTGGTCGAGTATAATTTAAATAAAAAATAAAAAAAATCCCAATGAAAACAGTTTTTTTTTAACTCTTGTGCGTCCCCAGGGGTCTCCTCGTACCCCGCCTCCTATGCTCTTCGGGGTACAAGGAGACCCCCGGGGGCGCACAAGGGTTAAATAAAAACCTCTAAATGCAGCGTCTCACATTATTCTGCTCGTCACAGTTTGAAAACATTTTCTATGTTGTAAAGAAGTGAAAATGGTCATTTGTTGAATGTGCAGCATCAGGAGCCATATTTACTGAAATCCCAGTGATTTCAATCCTGAACATGTGAACAGTCAGAGTTACATGTGGACATAGGAGCCTTCTTTGATATCACCTTCACAATCCT